>CAJQZM010042679.1:0-18906 GCA_907164665.1 Colias nastes | reverse complement strand
CTAATACACATGGCTTTTAATGCTGCCTGCTAATGCGATTCTATCAGAGTTGTAGTTATAAATCGCTTAAAGTCGTGTGTTTTAGGTGATCTAAGAGAAAATTATTAAATATGAGTTTATAAAGAATAGACTGTGCTAATATAAATTTTGCGCGTGATGATGTACGTAGGTATAAGCCTCTACAAATCTGAGCATAGCAACAACGTTCAGTGTAAAAATTTACAATAATTTTGTGTCATTGCATTTTGTATAATTTTGTGGCAATTTGGAAAAATTAAAAAAAAATGTTTGGAGGTCCAATTTTGATAAAGAGATCGATGGAACGTTGAGATAGAAAGAGAGAGGTTTTTGTAGTAAAAGACAATTATAGGAAAAGAAGAAGATGATTTTTTATACTTTATGTTGTATATACAATTTCAAAATATAGATAAGTTTTGCAATAAATTCGGATAAAAAACAATTTTGTACATTCCAAATACAGGGGCGGTTCCTTTGCAGCGCGGTGTCAGACAAGGTGACGTGATATCACCAAAACTTTTTACCGCTGCTTTGGAAGATGCCTTTAAACTCCTAGAATGGAAAGGACTTGGCATCAATATCAATGGCGAGTACATCTCTCATCTTCGATTTGCCGACGACATCGTAGTCATGGCAGAATCCCTGGAAGACCTCAATACAATGCTCGATGACCTCTACAGAGTTTCACAACAAGTGGGCCTTAGCATGAACATGGACAAGACGAAAATCATGTCAAATGTCCATGTGGTGCCCACTCCGGTCTCTGTTGGAAACTCTATTCTCGAAGTTGTTGACGAATATGTCTACCTCGGACAAACCGTCCAATTAGGCAGGTCCAACTTCGGGAAAGAGGTCAATCGTCGAATCCGACTCGGATGGGCAGCGTTCGGGAAGTTACATAACATCTTTTCATCCAAAATCCCTCAGTGCCTGAAGACAAAAGTCTTCGAGCAATGTGTGTTGCCGGTGATGACATACGGTACAGAAACGTGGTCTCTAACCCTGGGCCTTGTGCACAAACTCAGCGTCGCTCAACGTGCTATGGAAAGGGCTATGCTCGGAGTTTCCCTACGAGATCGAATCAGAAATGAGGAGATCCGTAGGAGAACCGGTGTCACCGACATAGCTCGCCGGATTAGCACGCTGAAGTGGCAATGGGCTGGGCACATAGCCCGCAGAACCGATGGCCGTTGGGGCAGAAAGGTTCTCGAATGGAGACCACGTACTGGACGACGAAGCGTGGGACGTCCACCCACAAGATGGACAGACGACCTGGTCCGAGTGGCAGGGAGTCGCTGGATGCAGGCCGCCGGTGACCGGGCGTGGTGGAAAACCCTGAGGGAGGCCTTTGTCCAGCAGTGGACGTCCCACGGCTGACACGACGACGACGACGACGACATTCCAAATAACTCCTAAGCGTTAAGCGAATCACATCTCGCCACGTCACAACTATTTATCTCCTACCATTTCATTTACCATTTTTTTATCTGGGTGTTAATTATCTATACAAGTATTTATTTAAAATTTTATATGTATGTTTATCAGCCATCTGGTTTCCATAACACAAGCTTACACTTAGTATGGGATCAGATCGTACCGTGTGTGAAAATTGTTCCAAAATATTTATTTATTTATTTCCTACTAAATCCCCACATCGCGGAATCCCACGGTAAACCGCTAACATGGATCAAATAAAAAGCAAGTGCATCTTATTTAAATTCCTCATACACACCACAAGGTGAACGGCGGACGATGCACTGCAACAATCATTTGCAAATAAACCAAATAAAATTCAAATCACGGAGCCATTTTTACAATGCGTTGTATAATATGCGTTATGCTAATGCGTATTGTTTAGTTGTCATTGCGTAACTGTTTGTGTTTATTCGGGTCAACAACTTGGGGTTAATGTTTCAATTTCGGAAGTCGTTTTTCGGTGGTAAGGGATACCCTGACTTTGGTGAGAAAGCGTGCTGACAAAGTTTTTTAAATAACATAAAAATGTCCGGAAAAAATCGGAAAAGTCTGGGAAAACTAAAGACTAGCGAGAGAGTTATAGATACTTTCTCATAACCATTCAAACTAAAAAAAACATCGTTCTTTCTTATAAATTAAGTAGGTATAGATTACCTATACCTACCTAAATTTTCGGTCGAAAGTTTCGGTCTGTTTTTGTTAATTAATATTTTTTTCAATGATAAAAAGAGCTAAAAAAATCACATAAAACATTGTTTTTGAACCTCTAATTGATTAATTATTATAATCAATGTGTACACTGTACATGTAAAATTATTTTCATTGTTATATTGATTACAATTAACGTCCGCTTTTGAAGTCCGTTTAAAGTATAAATTATTTACATCACGTCTATTTTTCCAAATTATTAATACAGTTTATTTAGTACTATAATAATTTTATTAGTATACGTACGTCGATATAAATTAAGTTATAATTTTTTATTCCCGTGCCAAAATTTTAATTACTTCCCCCCTAATTAATTACTAGTATGTATAATTTTGACTACACCCAGTATTATTAAAGCAATGTACTAATTATTATATAGTATTGAATTTGAACATAAATTAACTGTAATATAAAGTTAAATCGTATACATTTTAAGCTCAATTTGCGCGATACCTGAATTTCAGAACTATGAACTCTTCGAATACTTTTATCATTTCTGTATCTTGTACCTATTACTTGTATTACGATTTTGTAATTTTTATTGTCTTAATATTAGATAGAAGTATTCCGTTAGTTAAATAATCAATAACTTATGTAATAAAGTTGTTAAATAAATAAATATTTTATTCGGCAATAGTAGTGCACATTTCGCATCTATGTACAAATAACTATTCTGTTAGTAAAAAGTTAAATCTAGTTAGTAAAATATACAATATCTGAAACTTTTTGCGCAATTACAGATAGCCTACTTATAGATACAATGACGCCTTTATTTCAAATACGAGAATGGTAAAACATTGATAAAAATAAATGATTAGCCCATCTTTAATTTATTGATGATATAGTCATAGTGCCAAAACCACAGAACATATAAAGTTTATATGTTCTGTGGCCAAAACACACATTTTTCATATTTATTTGCACATGCTATAATATTTATTTTATCATGATTAATCTTTAAGTTCTTAAGCACCTATTAGATTTAGGTACATTGCAAAAAACATTTAAACCTATCCGTAACACGTGAAACAAATACGTATAATACGAGTTGAATTCTAAAGTTTCGTTTAACTCCACGTACTTTTGAACGTATAAAGGCCAATACAAACTCAGGCTTCACATCCTAACACAACAGAAAGGCAACTCTAATCATACAAACAAAAACCATTGTTCCATTTACATAATGAGCATCCTGGCGTTATCCAAAACTCCGTTGCTTTATTAGACAACCCCCGAGCGAGTGCAACACCCGTTAACTACGTCAGAACACAGTTAAAACTCACAAGCTCTAAGAATACACCCATTACTGTAATAGTGCAACCGTCGAGCTATAAACATGCAAATACAGCAATCAAGAGGCGAAAATCGTCGAAAATTATTCACGTAAACTCCGAAATCCCTTAAGACGACGGTCTCGAACCCGGATGACGCTTAACGGGTGGTGTATGCAAATCTGTTTGTCCTCACACGGCTTACAGCCACACATCACTAATCCCCAAGTTAACTCAACTATTGTCTCCGTTACTCTAAGATATGGCCCGACCGTTTGCATATTGGCATAATGTTCAATGCGCCGAGTTATGACAGTATCGATAATAATTTGCGGCGACGGGTGTCCGGCTAGTGATGCGACTCGATATCGATACCTAATGATCGGATTGTAATGCAAACTATTCGAGATACATAAATCATCGATACATGGAACATAAAAGAGACGGCGCCAGACGCTACATACAATTTAAACATACATTGATCATTAATTCATCACATAGAAAACACTTGAAATGCTATGCGTTCGCCCGCTCTCGTAGCATACAAAGCAACTGAAAACATCCTAGAACTATTCCTTTATATGTTACGTGAATTCCTACTTTTTTAATATTATTGAGCTATGCAAAGTTGACTATTCATTTCAAAAACGACTAAAGATATAAAAGCTTAAAATAATTTAAATGTAGATATACTAAAATACTCGTAATTTATTTGAAAGACAAACATATTATAACAGAAATATTTCAGATATCTTCATCCTGAAATATTTTATATACGTTTTTACGTACAGTAATGTTGAAATTTTTGTCGCCGTCGTAATATATCTTATAGGCTTATCGAATACTTGAAGTATTTTTACAAAAGTATTTTCGGTAACTATGAGAGATGCGCAATGCAGTCTCTTTTATGAAAATTAGACTGCCACTAGAAATAAAGAAAGTCACGTCCTCCCAACTTAAGTGCCTTCGTTCAATGGTCCAACCGGAGTCATTAGGAAAGAAGTAATTAAAGGCCCGATTAAAAAGAAAAAACCTATACTCGCAGACGCGGCGTGGCCGCTAGTAAACATGGCATAATCAAAAAATGTTGCAAGTGTTGAAGTATAAACAAGATAGTGTTTGGCAAGGCTGCAAGGCGCTCCCGATTACACTTCCATCATTCCGCCGGTTCATTCAATATTTTTTTTACTAAACACTGTAATTTCTTGGCTCGAACGCATCCGTTTACATGCCAAACAATAAATTTATTAGCCGGAGGAGTGGCAACACCGAACGTCACTCATCGATACGTCATCGATTGCGTGGAATTTTCGACATTTTGAAAATCGATTTCGGCGTACGATGCGATCTGCAGCGGCTTACATAACGCGCCGTCAAGGTGACTCGCCCGTAGCCACTACTCCGATCTATTTTCAGTCGAATTTCATAAATACACCGTGACAGCCCATCTCTCCTCTCCCGCGTTCGCCGCCATGCCTGGGCGGCCATCTTGCGTCTTGCGTAATTACAAAAGTTCTGGTGTCACACGGAAATACCGCACCATCGGGCGTCCTTGCTAATTTTAAAGTCCTTTCCTAAAGTTAAGCGTTTATGAGGTAATAGAGGTTGTGACGTAGTTCTGGCAATCTGCCGGACGCCGTACGCGGTCGAACGAAGAAAAATGGTCGAGACGGCGTGTGGGGTTATATTTAGAAGTGTCCCAACGTTTCGGGAGACGAGCGAAATCGACTCGAATCGTTACCGGGGACGAGTCTACGCTGATAATGTCCGGGTGCGGGGAACGATCGGAAAACTAATCGTATATTACTACGCGTGTATGGACAGCAGATGCGCTAACCAAAATTGCGGCCCGGAGCCTACCATCAATATTCTCGACCTAATTGAATATTATTCGGCAATTTGTGTTGCTGAAAATCTGGCTGCGAGTATGCGGTGTCCATATATCGTCTGGGAACGGTGTTAATGTTTTCTATGGGCATGACACGATGCGATGCAGTTGCAGAACTAAATTTAGCCGAGCGGTTTTAGCTCTGGGCCGCGTTTGCGCAACGCCTCGGCGCTGCGAGCGAGACGGCGAATTCTATTATCGGAAAAATGGTAAATCACTTGAGAAATAATGTCGTTTTGATGCTTTTGATGAGCTGACGCCGTTGACAGTGAGGGTGTAGGGAATAATCCGATTTTATATAAGATTACACGACACAATGAGGACAAAGAGGCGCTATCAAAACTGAATAGTCATAAACAAAGATGAAGACATCTTGAACAGAAATATCTGATGTTAAGTTATGAAATGGGACAATTTACAGCTCTCTTGCAGTCTATGCAAACTGTATCTAATGCTCAAAATATATTTTCATAACAATAATATTCTGTAAGACAAATATTAAGAGTTATTTTAATCATTAATTATAACGTCTGTAGTAATAATAACCTTAAAAATTATGATCCATTTAAGAAGCGAAGATAACTATTAAAACTCAAACTTCTTAATAAAAAAAGAAAGAGTTGGTAAAGTAAAATCAGAAGTCCTCTAAATATCCTTGCAATTATTTCAATACTATTTGTAATTTAAGATTCATTATTTATCGATACATTTAGGACAATAGAACAATAAACGTATCATGAATGTGCATAAGCCCGCTTTACGTCGACGACTAATATTAGAATTCTATTTAAGGTGCGACATAAATAAATATGGCAATTATCTCAAAGATATAACAGAAACCCTTGAATTGAAATTATGTCTGCAGCCACCCGTTAAGCTTGTTGAGTTAGTAAGGGGTTTTTCTGTGTATTGATAAAGCAGTAGTGTTGAAAATCATTCATCTTTCTCAATTTTAATTCGCTGTTTATTGACAGAAAATGGCAAATATTATTTTGAAAGATAAAACATTACTATTATCTTTTGAGCTGTTTTTATAAGTAACTAAACCCAAACATTTATTCAATTTGACTTCCTTTAGAGGCACTTTTGAATCGTCTAACATATCTTTAACATTTACCTCCGATTCGGAAAGCAGTATATGCAGAAGAACCGGCAAGAGGTTTCATAATTGCTCTTTTAACTAAAATATAGAATTACATTCGAAGGCTCTCCTATCAAACTATACAATGATAAGCAATTTAAACTTTTAGATGCAAATATAAATACTTTCGCAATTATAATATTCTTTTAGTTTCTCCTACAAGACTACGAAATAAAGGATATCATTTATAATTGTCGTCCAAAAACTAAACATAAATCAATGAAATTTATAATTTTTATACACATTTTAACATTCCTAAAAAAAGCAAACACGCCCATAAAGGGTCCTTAACCTAGTCTAGACTTCCCTTTGTTCTTACGACCTATACTGGGACCTATATATTTCTTCAAAGCATTTTATCATCTTTATACTACTTAGTCATCCCACTTCTGTGCTAATTATGAAACTACATGAAGGTTTCGTATAAAACTGCTGGTCCCATTTTGAAAATAATCTGCAACTACTTTTACCTACTTTTGACCACCTACAATCTACAATCATGATATAAATATAGTAAAAGTTATTATATGTGTTTGTTATTTCAATTATCCAAAAAAGCTGAACCGATTTGTAAAACGTTCGCAAAATATAATATAGGTAATAGAGCTTTTCTATCCATACATTTCAAGCAAACTGGTATGTAGCCTTTAAGATAAGCTTACATTTCATTTCCATCGATGGTAAATGTTAAAACTATCATAACTATTTAAAAGAACTTCCAGAAGAAGTCTAATTGAATAAATAAATGTTTGAGTTTGAATTCATTCACTTAAAAATAGTTTATCGTCACACAAATAACATCCACCTGTAAAATTAAAAATATCCCCAGCGAAATAATTTAAACGACTCAATATTTTATATAAAGTAAGTGATAATGGAAACTTGCAGCGAACAGATATCGCTATATCAGCGGAATGTCACGGACAGACAGAACCGATTTTATATATATATTTGGTAACGAAATTCCTTTTGATATCTCCTTTTAGTTGCAATGTTTTGATATTTTCAAATCTATGATAACAAATGGGATAGTGAAATATGGGGAGACGATATTTTATTAAGATTAGAAGCTTGTTTCGGTTATTACAGAAAAAAAAATAGCAGCAGCAAGTCTCTTTATAACATCAAATATGAAGTACTATAATATGTACCTTACTACTGGTGAAAAAATGTTTAAAATCGACTGATTTTACCGACTGGTAATATCCGAGCCTTAGAGCATTAAACCAACCGGAGACGATATGCGTAATTCTTTCATAGTCAAAAACTTAGAACTTACTTCGTAGAGACAAGCAAAAAATCCTTTTTTGAAATATTATTGAAGATTTCTTGACTAGAAAATAAAACTTACACTGAGCAAAATAAGTTAGGTTTAGTTGAGATATTTTAGTTGTAGATTTGTATAAGGATTGTCTATGAAATAAACACACGAAAAGCCGCATTCGACAAGCTAGTAAAGAATAAATACACCATAAGTAAGTCAGTGAATCACTTGAAATCTTATGTACCTAAGATATATTGAAGAAGTTCGTCTAAAATTGGTCAATTTCGTACAATTCCCTTACTAAATGAACCATTACTTCTGGACCTGTATTTCGTAGCAATATTTTATTTATTAATATAAAACAAAGTCTGTCTAGGACGATTTATAACACAAGAACGGCTGGACCGATTTCTATGATTTGTTGACTTTGTCTCCGCCCGAAATAGCTGAATCACCATTAAAACATTAGAAAAATTCACGAAAATGACATAGAAAATTTATGAGACTACAATACCGAGCTATCTTCTATCTGAACTAATATTAAAGAGATGAAAGATATTATATTTTGTTTGTTACGACACAAATCAAAACTATTCGATCGATTTTTAATTCATCATGAGAGAGCTATCTTTGCCGAATACCATAGATTTCCTCTTCTACTGATTTTTTTTTTTTTGCGAAATCTTGAACAACGTGCTAGTATAGTATCTTCATAAAGCGTATTAAGTTTTTGTTTATTATATTCGTCCTTTCTATTTATTAAAATATTTATATTTGAAGATTAAATAATATTATTTATAATATTATTTAATCTTCATCTATATCAATTTAAAAGATTAGGTAAGACAAAATATAGAGATGGGAGCTTACGAAAACAATATGGCCGTTAAGCTTGCAATCCAGCATTGGGGATTATTCCGCAAATTGATACTGATTCTTTAAGACAATAATATTGTATATTGGAACCTGAAAATTGTCCCCTGCCTTCTTCTGCCCCCTGCCCCAGGGCATGGAGAGGCATTTGAAACTATAGACATAGTTCTATACAGAAAACATAATACATATGCAAAATTTTACAGGTTTGAATATCAACAATATTACATAAACTACCTTTGTATTTATAAAAGATAACATTTGAAAAGCGTTAGCTGTAAATTTCCCTAAAAGTTACCCTACAAGGGATTAAATTGATAAAGAAAAGTCATAGATGCAAGTAACATTTATAATTTCACAGGATCGACAAAATACTGGGTATAATTATCGTTGGGTTTATACCCACCAATTGGATATTATTATCCAAGCAATGAATAAAATTCACAAGAAAAAGAAACTCTAAAAAACCAGTCTCGATGCTAACTGAAAAAACAATGACTATTATTATTACAGTACTCCGAAATTAATAATGCACATGCAAATCTTCGCTAATTGTCGTATTTCCGAAAACACTCGAATCATTGAATCGTAAGAGCCCTAAACAATGCACTTGCATTTTACACCTTGTTCAAAAGAAATAGAAGTCAATTCACGGTCATACACAATCAAAAACAAATCAGGCGGTAAGTGACGATAGCCTGTCAGTCAAAAAACTGAAAAATCCGTCAGTCGTCTTTACATATTGGTGGTGACTGCACGTGTTCTCTCTGTGTGGAATTATATAGAGCTGCTCATACCCTTCTTGGTTTTGTTTTTAAAGGTGAATTGAAATAATCGATGAAAATATGATTTACACAGGTGATGGCAGTAGGGAAAGTGAAAATGAAAAAGAGCATAATGAAAGTTCCGATGTATCTAAAATGTCAGAAATAAAGATAATCCCTGATTTAGATTGTTTTTATTTTTTTTTTTGTAAATGTCATACTATTGAAGAATGATCACTACTTTAAATACTTTTGAGCTGAGATTTTAATGATTAGATTTATATGGTTTAAATGTAAAACTGTGTTTGAAAACAATATTTTATACAGTATAAATGTTGTTTTATTTTAACCTTCTTTTCTTCCATCATTACACCAGCTTCAGTAAGACACTTTGACACTAAAAGTACTATAAAAATTTTCCAAGTAAATCAATCCAACAAAGATATACTTATTCGCAATCGTGGGGTTATCCTCGCTATTTACTTACAAGGAATTATCGAAACAAAATCGTTACTTACAAATCAATATTAATCTCTTTTTGCACAAAACACATAATTTGACTAAATTATGCATGAAGAAAATGTATTTAACCACTCTATATAAATATCATCTTCGGACGCTCCGGGAAAATGACAGTTGCCGAACAGTGACGAAGATTTCTATGCGCATTATTACTTTTGGAGTATTGTACACTATTATTTATTCTTTTTTGTGTGTGTTAAATAAAGAATTTAAATAAATAAATAAATGACGTAAAAAAACTGCGAGTGCATACGCGATTCTCTTATAACAATCGTATAAAAAGTATCCTATATAAGATCCAATATTCGGACGAAATCTCTTGAATATAGATCAGACGCACTAACTGAATACAAATCCGATGTATTTTGAGGTTATCTGCGCTGTTATACCGTGGAAATTGGTTTGAACCTATAATTATACTTTACTGGTATCCGTTTACGTAGTAATCTGTCCATTTTTATGCAAACTGAAAATTATAAGATAGGTAATTAAAAGTAACGATTTATATTATTCACAAGAAAAGTGACTGTTGTTAAGTAAATGTTGTCACGCGGAATTTAAGAGCTTTTAAATAATTTTTATAGGTAGGACAAAACGGACCTATTTTTACGAATATTTAAGAGACATGTTAATAGTTTTAATAACATTGTAAAAGTAATGTTAACATTTAGATACGGTTATAAGATAAATCTACTTAAATCTATCTTAATATATATAAATCTCGTGTCACAATGTTTGTCCTCAATGGACTCCCAAACCACTTAACCGATTATAATAAAATTCGCACACCATGTGCAGTTCGATCCAACTTGAGAGATAGGATAGTTTTAACATGTAGGTACCACGGGCGAAGCCGGGGCGGACCGCTAGTTATTTATATATTTCCTTATACCGTAGAAATAGCCTAGCTACACCGTAGACATGCTACGAGCTTCTAATTGGACATGAACTGTCATAAAAATATAGATTTATGTATTTATGACGGTATATTAGCGCGAATTCCCCGAGAATTTCTTAAAGAACTTGTATAAAATTAGCTTCAAAGACGTGCTTTACGATATTATGATATTCTTTAATGACGTTATATAAAGACTTGCTTGTGCCGGCGACGTAAACCGCGTCGATCTTTTCTTCTTCCCTTATTTTTACAAAAGTTTATTTGAAGGTTGACAAAAAAAAATCTGGTCTCAAATTACACGGCAGTTTTATTAAAAGTGGCAACTAAATTGTTTCTTATATCACGATTCATTATCGATTGCGCTTCTAGAAGTCTAGTTCATAGAATAAAATATGTTTTGAGTTCTTACGTTCACATATAGTATATATTCGATCGTTTTACGCTAGTATAATTCAATCATTAAATAATATTTCCTTCCAGATTCCGTAACAATATTACAAAATTTTACTAAGCTGCACTTCTTCATTGCAGACTTTTAAACTTCTACGAGTGAGTATATTTTTTTTCTCTTGTTAGACTATATTGGTATACCTATTTTACGTTAGGTTAGGTCTCAAATATATGCCTTGATTCATAACAGTATTATAGCATATAAATTTATATAGTATCATAGCAGTATATTAAAAAAGTATACTTTTTTACTATCCCAATTATCATTCTAAATTCGCAACCAGTGTAAGAAGTGCCATGTCCCACCAAACACTTTTCCAATGTAGTAATGGTACATAATGGTTCTTAATCCGACCCTTTAAGCAGCCATCACATAAATGATCATTTTATTTACAATTACACAAGTTATCAGCTCGTAATCACTCGACGAAACCGTTGTCCACACTTAGTCACACGCACGTGACCAGTTGTTTGCCAATTCCTGTAATCCCCTCCCACGGGATATATTTCTGTAAGTGTTAGTAAAGGAGAATTTGAATTGTTTATTAATGTTTTTATGGGTTAATATCTGTATCAAGGAATAGATAAAGGTTACAGTGTACTTGTACATGTTTAGGTCCTCAACGGTCAGTGAGTTTTATGAATATTCTAAAAACTGGGTCATTACAATAGCCTTATTATATTACAATGATAATAATATTTCATTGTTAAACTCTGGGCTAATTAATTCTACTACTATCTACTAACACTATTCTGGATCCAACTCTGCAATATGTATGAAATAAATTTCCCCAATGAAGCTTAACTCGTTCAGAAACCTTCTCACTTTGAATGTCATAACATTTCCATTCATTCTTCAATATAATATACTAGGAATATGAACGTTCTCATAAGTACTCGATAGAAAACTAAAGAGCCCAACACGCAACGTGCAAAAATCCAGCGCAAAAATATAAATTGTTCATGTTATAAACACGTGGCATTGGCTGTGCCAACTCGCGTCTGTCACTCCAAACGGATCCTTGACAATGACGGGCAACGCAGTGAACTTCAAAAGTTATCGTTTAACGATATGTGGCAATTGTTAAGGAATAAGTGCTATGTTGGCTATGAAGAAGACAATTTTATGCCTGTTTTGATACCATTGTGTCCTTACCTATAGTATGATTTCCGAGTTTTATGAAGTATCTTAATTTCAATGTATCTATCGAGTTGTCCTGGGTTAGCATTACGTCCTCTATCAGCATTATATATTGTATGGGATAGTGATGGCACTAGACGATCTATATAGCTCTGTCATTTTTCCACATAGGATATAATACTGCTTAAGACACCATAGTAATAAGCCAATTAAACCTGTATTTCGTCCACTTTGTCATCCCTCTTAAAAATGGCTAAATCTACTGTTACCATAGTTACTTTCAAGATTCTACAACTAATGAATTCTCGAATTCAGAATCTATATATAACATTGAAAAGAGTAATCTATACTTTTCTCTCTGTTACATTAAAAACCTCGCAATCACACTTAAGTTTATACTTCTGTAACGTCGATGTTTTGTTATGTGATAACTTTCTCGCGTCTGACCCAATTTGAGCATAAACATGTATATCGCCAAAGTACAGAACAAATTAAAGACTTCTTAAATTACTTCAGAAGAGAAATAGATGTGTTGGATTATTGAATATATATTTGAAATAACTCTTCCTCAACTCCAACAAGAGCATATTACTAATTCCGATTACTTTTCCTAGAGAAAGATTTTAATATTGGGTGATTATCCAATATTAAAATCTAATCGAATATGTTTTTCTATAAAATCGATAGCTAATGTATATTTTTATGTGATTTATATTAACAAAATATATGATAGTGATAGGCTGATATATATGATAGCAGTTAATAGTTAAGAATTAAAGAAAACCTAGTTTCTTCTGATACTAAGTGGGATGACAAACTAGCCAATATGGTAATTTTAGCATTAAACTAATGAAAAGCAATCTATGAAAAATGACGATTTAAAAGCTTCTAAAATAAGTCTAATTCAATTTACGTTTGCTATTTTCAACAGTTTACGTGAATAACGTTCTGAAACGTTCACATAAAGTCATTCCCTTTAACATTTAGCCGTAGTTATCTTAGTGGACTCGTTAGAGCATGTCAAGTGTCCTCATCGCATCTATATCGATCTTCGTTCATTAGATTAATTAGCAAAGTAACACTTTTTATGTGTCTACGACAATGAATAAATGGTAGTAAGGTGTAGGTACTTTATTGGAACCCTTACATGTTAATAGGTCTGATAATGAACTAGGTACCTAAGATCTTGGAAAAGTATTTAATTTTTGGAAAAATAACGAATAGTCTCTGATTGAACAGATCGTTCAATGCATATCAGCTTATATGCTACAAAAAATAGACAATTGAAACAAATGCAGGTAAAATCCACCATATCCACACCTCACACAGACACCTCGTCATATTTCATATGCATATAAAACAATAGCATACATAACGAAAATTCGAGAGTCGATTTTTACAGCGACAACCGTCCGAAACGAAGCAATTCCACCATTACCCAACTCCCAAAACTAAGTATCATTAAACCACAGTGCAGTCTAAAAAAGTAAATGCAATCAAAACTGGCAAGTCTTAATTGTTGGAAATAAACGTTAAACTGGCGAGCGTAACAGATAGGAATACTAGACGGTTGCCAAGTCCAAACGGACCCTAGAAATGTAACCTTGTATCTAAGCCTTTTTTCCCGGCTCGTTTAGCGCACAGATTAAAAAATAACATATGAAAAATTTTGGCGCGAATAATTCGACACCATACGTGACCACAGATAATTTAATTTTGTATATAAGTATATATTTGTAATTGTATAGACTGACCGGTTTGGCTTGGTTGGTAGTGGCCCTGCCTTCCAAGTCAGAGGTCGTGGGTTCGATTCCCACCCGGGGCAAATATTTGTGTGATGAACATAGATGTTTGCTCTGTCTGGGTGTTAATTATCTATATAAGTATTTATTTAAAATTATATATGTATGTTTATCAACCATCTGGTTACCATAGCACAAGCGAAAGCTTAGTATGGGATCAGATCGTGCCGTGTGTGAAAATTGTCCTGAATTATTATATTATATTATTATCTGTGGCAGCTTATTGTTGCGTTCAATATATACGCTATGGATGGAACATGTTAATTTAATTCGGTTTACGATCTATTGTTTTATGGGCAATAACATAATCCAAACATACTCCTATAAATCAGTACTGGAGCTGATTAAAGAAACTTTGAAGGAATACGATTTGCAGTCTTTGAATAGATACACTACTGAAATAACATCGAAATCGTTCTATTAAAAATTGGTAATGAAATTTATAATCACATTTGTTTTTAGCCTTATGTTTCATATTTTCCTTAAATTAAAAACCGCAAAAATATTATTCTACGCTAATTGTCATCTATTATGTCTTATTTATCTGTTAATTATACATAAAAATTCCAATAGAAATCGAATAAACCTTTGATAAATAAATATGTACAAGAGAAATGAGTGTAGGTATTCCATTTTTCGCACACAAAGCACAGAGCGAGCGTGACTCTGAATGTCATTATATCATAATATAGTCTCTATGAATTAATTACGCATGTGGTTTAATTTTTATGGGAAAATAGTAGTAATATTATTAATTCGGATGTCTGTTTAATTTGATGTGAACATAATATACTATTACTGAACGGTTTTGGTGGTTTTGGCTGAAATTTTTGGCCAATTTTTATTAACGCGAGAGAAACGGCACGCGCACACTAGTGGTATCTTAATTACAACCTTTTTTTGTAAAATTACATAATGTAATCATTTAAGATGCTGTTATACACATAAATTTATTTTTGAAACCTTCATCAGCATTTCTTTCGATTCTTCGATCACATCCAAAATCTAAGTTCGTTCAAAATTTATTGAGCACTTTTACATTGAATATTTTCTCCAATTCTAATAAGTTTCATTGGAGATAGGTAATAATAACTGTCAGCTTTCTATTAGGCAAAAAAAACTGTAATAATT
This sequence comes from Colias nastes, assembly GCA_907164665.1. NCBI lineage: Eukaryota > Metazoa > Arthropoda > Insecta > Lepidoptera > Pieridae > Colias > Colias nastes. The sequence continues at coordinate 3,559 of CAJQZM010042679.1, read as the reverse complement.
ATAATCGCACGCATATTTCAATCGTCATTTAGATAGAACAGAAATCCGCCCGCCCTACGCTTAAAAGCTTACCAATAAAAATGTACGAAGTTATACCATTTCTAAATAAAATTGTAGGTAATATAAACTTACCTGTAACGTAGCAAAACCTAGAACTAGGAATAATACAAATTACATTTAAATAACTTTAACGTAGTTAACTAAAATATAATTTAAAAATCACGTGATCTATGCGACATTCGTGTCCGTATTTTTGACGTTTTTCATTAGTATAACGTCTTCATTATGTACATTGCTAAGACAATGTCTACAAACACATACTATAATGTACCTGATGTGTTTTAGTTACTTAATAAAAACCAGAAATCATTTTAAATATTTCCTCTTAATGTAATCAACGTTTAAATAGCCATTTAGCGTGAAATACACTTTCAATATCCAGATTAAGACGCTCTCAATATCTGAACAAAACAACTTACGATAACTATTAAAAAATAACTTCGTTAATCAAAACCTAATGGACCAATAACCAATCATGAAATTCTCAATCCTCTAATGGACTCTGCTTTGCCTTTAGATTCGTAAAAATAAAGATAAAAGGGAACGTGCATCATTCTTGCTGTAGGGTAGTGCAGGATTCATGCACACTTACAGTATCATAAAAGATCGAACACAGATTAAAAAAAAAGTATATTTTCATCTGCAGTCGAACTTTACAAAATTAAAAATAAAAATAGAAGTTTTGATTTTGGAACTGTCTGAATCTTAGCGCCTTTTTGATTTATCGAATTGTCACTGCATTCTTTTTTTAATTTCATGTAATTTTTTTTTTTTTTGATGGGCATAGATTCGAAAAATTCCAAAACCGGAACTAACATTAGAATACAGATTATATCAACATTAACAGTTAGTGAAAACATCCAAACACCGAATAGTGGCAAGAAAAGGTGATAGAAAAAGAGAAAATAAAAACACCAGAGGGGGTAGGGGGGGAAAACATCGAATTTCGTAAACACCGATGCGACGCGATGCCGCTTTTCGCCGGCCGGGTATTTTTAGGCGGTTTCTAAATTATTATAAACCAATTGTTCAATTTCATTTAGTGTTAAATAAACTACGTTTTTACTCAAACACTTAAAGTATAGAAATAAGAAACCGATACAAAACTCTGTTTAACTCTACTCTATAAAAACCTATTGAAAAAATAACCTCAAAACTTTTTTACGTAATAACTAGGTATCACTTTAATTATTAAAGGATTCTCAGCACCGACATGGAAGTTTATTTAATAAATATCTTGCCTATTTTATTATTCCGGTTGTTACAAAATGTTCGACGTAAGAAAATGCGATTTAGCATATGCCAGCTTATTGACTCCAATTGCTAGCTACGGGCCAGTCAGCCATGGAGACAGTAAGCACTTTCTAAGAAATGTTAAGAAAATACTATTCGACGTTTGTAGTTTTATATTTTGTAGTCACTTTGAATTTTTGATACAAATTCCAACTGATTTAGAAAAGATTTTTTAGCTGATTTTACTTGAAAGAGGAGCTTTTTAAAATACCTATATCATTATTTAAATCATGTCTTTTTGGTTTTGTTTGGATATAAGTTAATTAGGTAGGTATTTAATCTTTTTGAGATTGTTTCTGCATTGCTTAGTATTGACACCGATTAGATACTAGGTATTGATGAATTTTTACTGATATAAAATTATATTTATATCGGCTGTAGCCTTTTAAACAGTATTATTGAATTTTGTATTATAAATATCCTCATATCGGCTTTCTTGTTTAAATGATTTGGCTTTTTTGTCTAAATGATTAAAAGTAATTCAATGTTTGGAAAATTACAATTGTTACAAAAAATTCTAATGTTAATGTAGAGTTTTTTATTTCGAAATTTAACCAATACAAATTTCAATTTAAACAATTTTATAGATAAGTCTGCTTTGTGTCTGTTATTTGTAGAATTAAATAGGTATTTATTTAAGTTCCAATCGCTTTATAAGGTTTAATTAGTTTTTGATTTATGCATTTTAAAAATTTGTATAAGAATTTACCACGAAAAAGCTCACGCATTTAAACAATATTGTATTCAATAACATTCATACATTTTTTTTTAAGTTTTATATTAGATCTGTATCAAATAGATTTTAATAGAAAAAAACTAACTGAAGTTACGTATGTTTATTCTTCAAATTGAGTTTTATGTAATAAAACGGTCAAGAAGCACGTGTTTCATTCAGTACACTTACTACAGTATATTTCCATCTCTGTCACCTAAATCAAAAGCTTTCTCTACGTAATATCAAATACCTACTGGCTTTTATGAAAAAATAGATATTACAAAAAAAACAAATTACATTCAAAAAGGCGTTCTATTAATTGTAATTATTCTAAATTCAAATATTCAAAAAAACATTTGCTTTATTAATGTGAGAGCTCATTTTTTAAATTGAAATGTCATCTTCACAGATAACACAAAAGAACTATTACATTATATGTTATATTCTGTACAATTTTTAATCTGTAACGCGTTTATAATCTCCATACAATATTGGCGCAATGTATACTGTGTATAATCTTGGTGGAAGCTTGAAACTTTCAGACGACTGCAGTGCGTTGCCGTAGTACTGCACCGCTTACTCATATATCTTTACTGATAATATGTATATTGATCGAAAAAACATATTAAAACCTTTATTTTTGTATTGAAATGCATTAAAAGTGGTTGTGTAAGTATTGCATTGTGGTATACGTTTGAATTATAGGTTTTATGTAGCGAAAACTCTATTATATTTTTCTATATTTAATTATAACAATGCGTTTAATCTATACTTATTTGTTCCACAATGTATTTGGTTATAAAATTGTCAAAAAGTATTTAGTTTTTCCGAAAATGTGCGGTATTACAACATTTTTGCATCAGTTTTGTTGTTTATGAATTTAATTACTTAAACGATTAATTAATGTATTAGTGATAATAATTTTGAATGCTATCTAAGATTCAGTTTAACGTTTTCATTGGAAAATTATAAAATCATAGAAAACAATTTTAAATTTAAAAGCTCAACGTGAAAGCTTTCAAATTATTGATAGTTCGATTTCAATTAGATTTTTACTTCAACATTCATTTATTAATTTAGTGTTTTATTAGATGTACATACAGATTTACACATAAATAATTAAATTAGTAATGTACAAAACATTCGTCGGGTCGGGTGATTTATCATACTATTACTAAAGTAACATTTTGTATCAAAAATATACTGCACCCACAACGCAACACTCACAATATACTAGCACTGGCCTAAATGACGATCAAAAGAAATATTCGTATTCAGCCAAAAATAAAATTTTAGTAGTCATTTATGTCTTGGAAGAAATGCGACTCATTTGCAGAGCTTTTACGGCAAAAACTTTAAACCCACGACTATCATTTTACGCTCCCATTGGTTCGATTTAAAACCGTTTACACCGCGTTGTTTTCGCGTTTATATTTAAAGCTCGAAAAAGCGATCGACACGTTTCTGTGACAAATTTATGTAACACTCATC
>CAJQZM010042678.1:0-11526 GCA_907164665.1 Colias nastes | reverse complement strand
CTAATACACATGGCTTTTAATGCTGCCTGCTAATGCGATTCTATCAGAGTTGTAGTTATAAATCGCTTAAAGTCGTGTGTTTTAGGTGATCTAAGAGAAAATTATTAAATATGAGTTTATAAAGAATAGACTGTGCTAATATAAATTTTGCGCGTGATGATGTACGTAGGTATAAGCCTCTACAAATCTGAGCATAGCAACAACGTTCAGTGTAAAAATTTACAATAATTTTGTGTCATTGCATTTTGTATAATTTTGTGGCAATTTGGAAAAATTAAAAAAAAAATGTTTGGAGGTCCAATTTTGATAAAGAGATCGATGGAACGTTGAGATAGAAAGAGAGAGGTTTTTGTAGTAAAAGACAATTATAGGAAAAGAAGAAGATGATTTTTTATACTTTATGTTGTATATACAATTTCAAAATATAGATAAGTTTTGCAATAAATTCGGATAAAAAACAATTTTGTACATTCCAAATACAGGGGCGGTTCCTTTGCAGCGCGGTGTCAGACAAGGTGACGTGATATCACCAAAACTTTTTACCGCTGCTTTGGAAGATGCCTTTAAACTCCTAGAATGGAAAGGACTTGGCATCAATATCAATGGCGAGTACATCTCTCATCTTGGATTTGCCGACGACATCGTAGTCATGGCAGAATCCCTGGAAGACCTCAATACAATGCTCGATGACCTCTACAGAGTTTCACAACAAGTGGGCCTTAGCATGAACATGGACAAGACGAAAATCATGTCAAATGTCCATGTGGTGCCCACTCCGGTCTCTGTTGGAAACTCTATTCTCGAAGTTGTTGACGAATATGTCTACCTCGGACAAACCGTCCAATTAGGCAGGTCCAACTTCGGGAAAGAGGTCAATCGTCGAATCCGACTCGGATGGGCAGCGTTCGGGAAGTTACATAACATCTTTTCATCCAAAATCCCTCAGTGCCTGAAGACAAAAGTCTTCGAGCAATGTGTGTTGCCGGTGATGACATACGGTACAGAAACGTGGTCTCTAACCCTGGGCCTTGTGCACAAACTCAGCGTCGCTCAACGTGCTATGGAAAGGGCTATGCTCGGAGTTTCCCTACGAGATCGAATCAGAAATGAGGAGATCCGTAGGAGAACCGGTGTCACCGACATAGCTCGCCGGATTAGCACGCTGAAGTGGCAATGGGCTGGGCACATAGCCCGCAGAACCGATGGCCGTTGGGGCAGAAAGGTTCTCGAATGGAGACCACGTACTGGACGACGAAGCGTGGGACGTCCACCCACAAGATGGACAGACGACCTGGTCCGAGTGGCAGGGAGTCGCTGGATGCAGGCCGCCGGTGACCGGGCGTGGTGGAAAACCCTGAGGGAGGCCTTTGTCCAGCAGTGGACGTCCCACGGCTGACACGACGACGACGACGACGACATTCCAAATAACTCCTAAGCGTTAAGCGAATCACATCTCGCCACGTCACAACTATTTATCTCCTACCATTTCATTTACCATTTTTTTATCTGGGTGTTAATTATCTATACAAGTATTTATTTAAAATTTTATATGTATGTTTATCAGCCATCTGGTTTCCATAACACAAGCTTACACTTAGTATGGGATCAGATCGTACCGTGTGTGAAAATTGTTCCAAAATATTTATTTATTTATTTCCTACTAAATCCCCACATCGCGGAATCCCACGGTAAACCGCTAACATGGATCAAATAAAAAGCAAGTGCATCTTATTTAAATTCCTCATACACACCACAAGGTGAACGGCGGACGATGCACTGCAACAATCATTTGCAAATAAACCAAATAAAATTCAAATCACGGAGCCATTTTTACAATGCGTTGTATAATATGCGTTATGCTAATGCGTATTGTTTAGTTGTCATTGCGTAACTGTTTGTGTTTATTCGGGTCAACAACTTGGGGTTAATGTTTCAATTTCGGAAGTCGTTTTTCGGTGGTAAGGGATACCCTGACTTTGGTGAGAAAGCGTGCTGACAAAGTTTTTTAAATAACATAAAAATGTCCGGAAAAAATCGGAAAAGTCTGGGAAAACTAAAGACTAGCGAGAGAGTTATAGATACTTTCTCATAACCATTCAAACTAAAAAAAACATCGTTCTTTCTTATAAATTAAGTAGGTATAGATTACCTATACCTACCTAAATTTTCGGTCGAAAGTTTCGGTCTGTTTTTGTTAATTAATATTTTTTTCAATGATAAAAAGAGCTAAAAAAATCACATAAAACATTGTTTTTGAACCTCTAATTGATTAATTATTATAATCAATGTGTACACTGTACATGTAAAATTATTTTCATTGTTATATTGATTACAATTAACGTCCGCTTTTGAAGTCCGTTTAAAGTATAAATTATTTACATCACGTCTATTTTTCCAAATTATTAATACAGTTTATTTAGTACTATAATAATTTTATTAGTATACGTACGTCGATATAAATTAAGTTATAATTTTTTATTCCCGTGCCAAAATTTTAATTACTTCCCCCCTAATTAATTACTAGTATGTATAATTTTGACTACACCCAGTATTATTAAAGCAATGTACTAATTATTATATAGTATTGAATTTGAACATAAATTAACTGTACTTAATATAAAGTTAAATCGTATACATTTTAAGCTCAATTTGCGCGATACCTGAATTTCAGAACTATGAACTCTTCGAATACTTTTATCATTTCTGTATCTTGTACCTATTACTTGTATTACGATTTTGTAATTTTTATTGTCTTAATATTAGATTGAAGTATTCCGTTAGTTAAATAATCAATAACTTATGTAATAAAGTTGTTAAATAAATAAATATTTTATTCGGCAATAGTAGTGCACATTTCGCATCTATGTACAAATAACTATTCTGTTAGTAAAAAGTTAAATCTAGTTAGTAAAATATACAATATCTGAAACTTTTTGCGCAATTACAGATAGCCTACTTATAGATACAATGACGCCTTTATTTCAAATACGAGAATGGTAAAACATTGATAAAAATAAATGATTAGCCCATCTTTAATTTATTGATGATATAGTCATAGTGCCAAAACCACAGAACATATAAAGTTTATATGTTCTGTGGCCAAAACACACATTTTTCATATTTATTTGCACATGCTATAATATTTATTTTATCATGATTAATCTTTAAGTTCTTAAGCACCTATTAGATTTAGGTACATTGCAAAAAACATTTAAACCTATCCGTTTAACACGTGAAACAAATACGTATAAGTAATACGAGTTGAATTCTAAAGTTTCGTTTAACTCCACGTACTTTTGAACGTATAAAGGCCAATACAAACTCAGGCTTCACATCCTAACACAACAGAAAGGCAACTCTAATCATACAAACAAAAACCATTGTTCCATTTACATAATGAGCATCCTGGCGTTATCCAAAACTCCGTTGCTTTATTAGACAACCCCCGAGCGAGTGCAACCCCCGTTAACTACGTCAGAACACAGTTAAAACTCACAAGCTCTAAGAATACACCCATTACTGTAATAGTGCAACCGTCGAGCTATAAACATGCAAATACAGCAATCAAGAGGCGAAAATCGTCGAAAATTATTCACGTAAACTCCGAAATCCCTTAAGACGACGGTCTCGAACCCGGATGACGCTTAACGGGTGGTGTATGCAAATCTGTTTGTCCTCACACGGCTTACAGCCACACATCACTAATCCCCAAGTTAACTCAACTATTGTCTCCGTTACTCTAAGATATGGCCCGACCGTTTGCATATTGGCATAATGTTCAATGCGCCGAGTTATGACAGTATCGATAATAATTTGCGGCGACGGGTGTCCGGCTAGTGATGCGACTCGATATCGATACCTAATGATCGGATTGTAATGCAAACTATTCGAGATACATAAATCATCGATACATGGAACATAAAAGAGACGGCGCCAGACGCTACATACAATTTAAACATACATTGATCATTAATTCATCACATAGAAAACACTTGAAATGCTATGCGTTCGCCCGCTCTCGTAGCATACAAAGCAACTGAAAACATCCTAGAACTATTCCTTTATATGTTACGTGATTTTCCTACTTTTTTAATATTATTGAGCTATGCAAAGTTGACTATTCATTTCAAAAACGACTAAAGATATAAAAGCTTAAAATAATTTAAATGTAGATATACTAAAATACTCGTAATTTATTTGAAAGACAAACATATTATAACAGAAATATTTCAGATATCTTCATCCTGAAATATTTTATATACGTTTTTACGTACAGTAATGTTGAAATTTTTGTCGCCGTCGTAATATATCTTATAGGCTTATCGAATACTTGAAGTATTTTTACAAAAGTATTTTCGGTAACTATGAGAGATGCGCAATGCAGTCTCTTTTATGAAAATTAGACTGCCACTAGAAATAAAGAAAGTCACGTCCTCCCAACTTAAGTGCCTTCGTTCAATGGTCCAACCGGAGTCATTAGGAAAGAAGTAATTAAAGGCCCGATTAAAAAGAAAAAACCTATACTCGCAGACGCGGCGTGGCCGCTAGTAAACATGGCATAATCAAAAAATGTTGCAAGTGTTGAAGTATAAACAAGATAGTGTTTGGCAAGGCTGCAAGGCGCTCCCGATTACACTTCCATCATTCCGCCGGTTCATTCAATATTTTTTTTACTAAACACTGTAATTTCTTGGCTCGAACGCATCCGTTTACATGCCAAACAATAAATTTATTAGCCGGAGGAGTGGCAACACCGAACGTCACTCATCGATACGTCATCGATTGCGTGGAATTTTCGACATTTTGAAAATCGATTTCGGCGTACGATGCGATCTGCAGCGGCTTACATAACGCGCCGTCAAGGTGACTCGCCCGTAGCCACTACTCCGATCTATTTTCAGTCGAATTTCATAAATACACCGTGACAGCCCATCTCTCCTCTCCCGCGTTCGCCGCCATGCCTGGGCGGCCATCTTGCGTCTTGCGTAATTACAAAAGTTCTGGTGTCACACGGAAATACCGCACCATCGGGCGTCCTTGCTAATTTTAAAGTCCTTTCCTAAAGTTAAGCGTTTATGAGGTAATAGAGGTTGTGACGTAGTTCTGGCAATCTGCCGGACGCCGTACGCGGTCGAACGAAGAAAAATGGTCGAGACGGCGTGTGGGGTTATATTTAGAAGTGTCCCAACGTTTCGGGAGACGAGCGAAATCGACTCGAATCGTTACCGGGGACGAGTCTACGCTGATAATGTCCGGGTGCGGGGAACGATCGGAAAACTAATCGTATATTACTACGCGTGTATGGACAGCAGATGCGCTAACCAAAATTGCGGCCCGGAGCCTACCATCAATATTCTCGACCTAATTGAATATTATTCGGCAATTTGTGTTGCTGAAAATCTGGCTGCGAGTATGCGGTGTCCATATATCGTCTGGGAACGGTGTTAATGTTTTCTATGGGCATGACACGATGCGATGCAGTTGCAGAACTAAATTTAGCCGAGCGGTTTTAGCTCTGGGCCGCGTTTGCGCAACGCCTCGGCGCTGCGAGCGAGACGGCGAATTCTATTATCGGAAAAATGGTAAATCACTTGAGAAATAATGTCGTTTTGATGCTTTTGATGAGCTGACGCCGTTGACAGTGAGGGTGTAGGGAATAATCCGATTTTATATAAGATTACACGACACAATGAGGACAAAGAGGCGCTATCAAAACTGAATAGTCATAAACAAAGATGAAGACATCTTGAACAGAAATATCTGATGTTAAGTTATGAAATGGGACAATTTACAGCTCTCTTGCAGTCTATGCAAACTGTATCTAATGCTCAAAATATATTTTCATAACAATAATATTCTGTAAGACAAATATTAAGAGTTATTTTAATCATTAATTATAACGTCTGTAGTAATAATAACCTTAAAAATTATGATCCATTTAAGAAGCGAAGATAACTATTAAAACTCAAACTTCTTAATAAAAAAAGAAAGAGTTGGTAAAGTAAAATCAGAAGTCCTCTAAATATCCTTGCAATTATTTCAATACTATTTGTAATTTAAGATTCATTATTTATCGATACATTTAGGACAATAGAACAATAAACGTATCATGAATGTGCATAAGCCCGCTTTACGTCGACGACTAATATTAGAATTCTATTTAAGGTGCGACATAAATAAATATGGCAATTATCTCAAAGATATAACAGAAACCCTTGAATTGAAATTATGTCTGCAGCCACCCGTTAAGCTTGTTGAGTTAGTAAGGGGTTTTTCTGTGTATTGATAAAGCAGTAGTGTTGAAAATCATTCATCTTTCTCAATTTTAATTCGCTGTTTATTGACAGAAAATGGCAAATATTATTTTGAAAGATAAAACATTACTATTATCTTTTGAGCTGTTTTTATAAGTAACTAAACCCAAACATTTATTCAATTTGACTTCCTTTAGAGGCACTTTTGAATCGTCTAACATATCTTTAACATTTACCTCCGATTCGGAAAGCAGTATATGCAGAAGAACCGGCAAGAGGTTTCATAATTGCTCTTTTAACTAAAATATAGAATTACATTCGAAGGCTCTCCTATCAAACTATACAATGATAAGCAATTTAAACTTTTAGAGGCAAATATAAATACTTTCGCAATTATAATATTCTTTTAGTTTCTCCTACAAGACTACGAAATAAAGGATATCATTTATAATTGTCGTCCAAAAACTAAACATAAATCAATGAAATTTATAATTTTTATACACATTTTAACATTCCTAAAAAAAGCAAACACGCCCATAAAGGGTCCTTAACCTAGTCTAGACTTCCCTTTGTTCTTACGACCTATACTGGGACCTATATATTTCTTCAAAGCATTTTATCATCTTTATACTACTTAGTCATCCCACTTCTGTGCTAATTATGAAACTACATGAAGGTTTCGTATAAAACTGCTGGTCCCATTTTGAAAATAATCTGCAACTACTTTTACCTACTTTTGACCACCTACAATCTACAATCATGATATAAATATAGTAAAAGTTATTATATGTGTTTGTTATTTCAATTATCCAAAAAAGCTGAACCGATTTGTAAAACGTTCGCAAAATATAATATAGGTAATAGAGCTTTTCTATCCATACATTTCAAGCAAACTGGTATGTAGCCTTTAAGATAAGCTATTTAAAAGAGCTTCCAGAAGAAGTCTAATTGAATAAATAAATGTTTGAGTTTGAATTCATTCACTTAAAAATAGTTTATCGTCACACAAATAACATCCACCTGTAAAATTAAAAATATCCCCAGCGAAATAATTTAAACGACTCAATATTTTATATAAAGTAAGTGATAATGGAAACTTGCAGCGAACAGATATCGCTATATCAGCGGAATGTCACGGACAGACAGAACCGATTTTATATATATATTTGGTAACGAAATTCCTTTTGATATCTCCTTTTAGTTGCAATGTTTTGATATTTTCAAATCTATGATAACAAATGGGATAGTGAAATATGGGGAGACGATATTTTATTAAGATTAGAAGCTTGTTTCGGTTATTACAGAAAAAAAAATAGCAGCAGCAAGTCTCTTTATAACATCAAATATGAAGTACTATAATATGTACCTTACTACTGGTGAAAAAATGTTTAAAATCGACTGATTTTACCGACTGGTAATATCCGAGCCTTAGAGCATTAAACCAACCGGAGACGATATGCGTAATTCTTTCATAGTCAAAAACTTAGAACTTACTTCGTAGAGACAAGCAAAAAATCCTTTTTTGAAATATTATTGAAGATTTCTTGACTAGAAAATAAAACTTACACTGAGCAAAATAAGTTAGGTTTAGTTGAGATATTTTAGTTGTAGATTTGTATAAGGATTGTCTATGAAATAAACACACGAAAAGCCGCATTCGACAAGCTAGTAAAGAATAAATACACCATAAGTAAGTCAGTGAATCACTTGAAATCTTATGTACCTAAGATATATTGAAGAAGTTCGTCTAAAATTGGTCAATTTCGTACAATTCCCTTACTAAATGAACCATTACTTCTGGACCTGTATTTCGTAGCAATATTTTATTTATTCATATAAAACAAAGTCTGTCTAGGACGATTTATAACACAAGAACGGCTGGACCGATTTCTATGATTTGTTGACTTTGTCTCCGCCCGAAATAGCTGAATCACCATTAAAACATTAGAAAAATTCACGAAAATGACATAGAAAATTTATGAGACTACAATACCGAGCTATCTTCTATCTGAACTAATATTAAAGAGATGAAAGATATTATATTTTGTTTGTTACGACACAAATCAAAACTATTCGATCGATTTTTAATTCATCATGAGAGAGCTATCTTTGCCGAATACCATAGATTTCCTCTTCTACTGATTTTTTTTTTTTTGCGAAATCTTGAACAACGTGCTAGTATAGTATCTTCATAAAGCGTATTAAGTTTTTGTTTATTATATTCGTCCTTTCTATTTATTAAAATATTTATATTTGAAGATTAAATAATATTATTTATAATATTATTTAATCTTCATCTATATCAATTTAAAAGATTAGGTAAGACAAAATATAGAGATGGGAGCTTACGAAAACAATATGGCCGTTAAGCTTGCAATCCAGCATTGGGGATTATTCCGCAAATTGATACTGATTCTTTAAGACAATAATATTGTATATTGGAACCTGAAAATTGTCCCCTGCCTTCTTCTGCCCCCTGCCCCAGGGCATGGAGAGGCATTTGAAACTATAGACATAGTTCTATACAGAAAACATAATACATATGCAAAATTTTACAGGTTTGAATATCAACAATATTACATAAACTACCTTTGTATTTATAAAAGATAACATTTGAAAAGCGTTAGCTGTAAATTTCCCTAAAAGTTACCCTACAAGGGATTAAATTGATAAAGAAAAGTCATAGATGCAAGTAACATTTATAATTACACAGGATCGACAAAATACTGGGTATAATTATCGTTGGGTTTATACCCACCAATTGAATATTATTATCCAAGCAATGAATAAAATTCACAAGAAAAAGAAACTCTAAAAAACCAGTCTCGATGCTAACTGAAAAAACAATGACTATTACTATTACAGTACTCCGAAATTAATAATGCACATGCAAATCTTCGCTAATTGTCGTATTTCCGAAAACACTCGAATCATTGAATCGTAAGAGCCCTAAACAATGCACTTGCATTTTACACCTTGTTCAAAAGAAATAGAAGTCAATTCACGGTCATACACAATCAAAAACAAATCAGGCGGTAAGTGACGATAGCCTCATATACGATAGTCAGTCAAAAAACTGAAAAATCCGTCAGTCGTCTTTACATATTGGTGGTGACTGCACGTGTTCTCTCTGTGTGGAATTATATAGAGCTGCTCATACCCTTCTTGGTTTTGTTTTTAAAGGTGAATTGAAATAATCGATGAAAATATGATTTACACAGGTGATGGCAGTAGGGAAAGTGAAAATGAAAAAGAGCATAATGAAAGTTCCGATGTATCTAAAATGTCAGAAATAAAGATAATCCCTGATTTAGATTGTTTTTATTTTTTTTTTTTGTAAATGTCATACTATTGAAGAATTATCACTACTTTAAATACTTTTGAGCTGAGATTTTAATGATTAGATTTATATGGTTTAAATGTAAAACTGTGTTTGAAAACAATATTTTATACAGTATAAATGTTGTTTTATTTTAACCTTCTTTTCTTCCATCATTACACCAGCTTCAGTAAGACACTTTGACACTAAAAGTACTATAAAAATTTTCCAAGTAAATCAATCCAACAAAGATATACTTATTCGCAATCGTGGGGTTATCCTCGCTATTTACTTACAAGGAATTATCGAAACAAAATCGTTACTTACAAATCAATATTAATCTCTTTTTGCACAAAACACATAATTTGACTAAATTATGCATGAAGAAAATGTATTTAACCACTCTATATAAATATCATCTTCGGACGCTCCGGGAAAATGACAGTTGCCGAACAGTGACGAAGATTTCTATGCGCATTATTACTTTTGGAGTATTGTACACTATTATATTTTATTCTTTTTTGTGTGTGTTAAATAAAGAATTTAAATAAATAAATAAATGACGTAACAAAACTGCGAGTGCATACGCGATTCTCTTATAACAATCGTATAAAAAGTATCCTATATAAGATCCAATATTCGGACGAAATCTCTTGAATATAGATCTGACGCACTAACTGAATACAAATCCGATGTATTTTGAGGTTATCTGCGCTGTTATACCGTGGAAATTGGTTTGAACCTATAATTATACTTTACTGGTATCCGTTTACGTAGTAATCTGTCCATTTTTTATGCAAACTGAAAATTATAAGATAGGTAATTAAAAGTAACGATTTATATTATTCACAAGAAAAGTGACTGTTGTTAAGTAAATGTTGTCACGCGGAATTCAAGAGCTTTTAAATAATTTTTATAGGTAGGACAAAACGGACCTATTTTTACGAATATTTAAGAGACATGTTAATAGTTTTAATAACATTGTAAAAGTAATGTTAACATTTAGATACGGTTATAAGATAAATCTACTTAAATCTATCTTAATATATATAAATCTCGTGTCACAATGTTTGTCCTCAATGGACTCCCAAACCACTTAACCGATTATAATAAAATTCGCACACCATGTGCAGTTCGATCCAACTTGAGAGATAGGATAGTTTTAACATGTAGGTACCACGGGCGAAGCCGGGGCGGACCGCTAGTTATTTATATATTTCCTTATACCGTAGAAATAGCCTAGCTACACCGTAGACATGCTACGAGCTTCTAATTGGACATGAACTGTCATAAAAATATAGATTTATGTATTTATGACGGTATATTAGCGCGAATTCCCCGAGAATTTCTTAAAGAACTTGTATAAAATTAGCTTCAAAGACGTGCTTTACGATATTATGATATTCTTTAATGACGTTATATAAAGACTTGCTTGTGCCGGCGACGTAAACCGCGTCGATCTTTTCTTCATCCCTTATTTTTACAAAAGTTTATTTGAAGGTTGACAAAAAAATATCTGGTCTCAAATTACACGGCAGTTTTATAAAAAGTGGCAACTAAATTGTTTCTTATATCACGATTCATTATCGATTGCGCTTCTAGAAGTCTAGTTCATAGAATAAAATATGTTTTGAGTTCTTACGTTCACATATAGTATATATTCGATCGTTTTACGCTAGTATAATTCAATCATTAAATAATATTTCCTTCCAGATTCCGTAACAATATTACAAAATTTTACTAAGCTGCACTTCTTCATTGCAGACTTTTAAACTTCTACGAGTGAGTATATTTTTTTTCTCTTGTTAGACTATATTGGTATACCTATTTTACGTTAGGTTAGGTCTCAAATATATGCCTTGATTCATAACAGTATTATCTATATATATAAAACTCAAAGGTGACTGATATAGTGATCTATCAACGCACAGCCCAAACCACTGGACGTATCGG
>CAJQZM010042674.1:0-13215 GCA_907164665.1 Colias nastes | reverse complement strand
TACATCGTCTCAAACTTTTTGGTCTGTGTAGCGCATGTCGCGTGACGGTCGGCTGCCGAGTAGGTATAAAGCAGTGTTCGGAACCGTACGATAATTATCGTACAAATACGATAATTTTGAAAAAGTTTCACTTTTACCGTGGTTTCATAAAACCACACAACATTTTTTATTTGTAATGGTGTACAATTAGGGAAAGCAAAGTGTTTTATTTATTAATTAAGTATTGTTACCGATCCTTGATAAGTTATTTTGAAGTGAAACTTCTTTAGGCGCGTTAGGAGTAAAGTAAGCGGGTTTATTGAATGACACAATTAATATATATGTATTATACACTAGCGATCCTCGGTTTTGCCCGTGGTATATGTTTATTGTTTACTTATTCTCTCCATAAGAACCATCCTCGTACTTCAAGGAATATTATAAAAAAAGAATAAACGAAATCGGTTCATCAGTTCTCGAGTTATTCGCTTACCAACAAATTTTGCGATTCATTTTTATATTATACTAGTTGTGCCCTGCGGTTTTATCCGCATTGCTCCGCTCCTGCTGGTCTTAGCGTGATGATATATAGCCTTCCTCGATAAATGGGCTATCTAACACCGAAAGAATTTTTCAAATCGGACCAGTAGTTCCCGAGATTAGCGTGTTCAAACAAACAAACAAACTCTTCAGCTTTATAATATAAGTATAGATATTCGAATGTGCAATCATATTTCAGAAAGATACTCCAAGATGAGGAGGAATTATGGAGACCGGATTTGGAAGAAAAATCTGACCTAGAACTGGCTGCATACTTGTTGAATAAGATGGGAGAAATGTGCAACGATGCTGGTGAGTTTTGACGGGTTTAAATCGTGTTTTAATTGATTTTGTGACGTGATAGGTGTTTTAAATATTGGGTTGTTTTGTATACGTGTATGTAGGTTAAAATTGTTCGGTTTTGATTTCGAATTCTAGAGAAAATGCATTTAGCAAAACTATGTTATTGTATTATGTATGTGTTCTATTTATCATTTTTATTTATTTATATAATAATGGGATATAGACGTTAAAATTACAATAAACAATTAGATTAACAATCACACTCAAATATGTCCGAATCAAAACTCTGCCTACGCGTGTATAAGGCAGAATTTTTAAATGAGCGATACAATACACTTTGAACATTACTGCCACGAAATGAGGTGTTAATTTCAACGAATGTATTATACAACGCCGCTGCGACATTTTTGATCAGCTTTTCCATAGATACTGCTTTCCGAATCGGTGGTAATTGTTAAAATATTATGTTATGTCGATTCAAAAGTGCTTCTAGAAGAAGTTCTAATTGAATAAATAAATGTTTGAGTTTGAGTTTTAATACGCAATGAATGGGCTATCTAACACCGAAAGAATTTTTCAAATCGGTCCAGTAGTTCCTGAGATTAGCGCGGTTTAAACAAACGAACAAACTCTTCCTGTCTAACCACAAAAAACTTTAGACAGGGTTTAACGTTAAGCGCGGGTTCTCTTTAATCTGGTTTTGTCGTATTTCACAAAGACAACTATTTAAGTGACAGATCCCTGGTTTAAAGTTAGACTGTGTTTAAATTGTTTTGTGGTGAGACCATTTTATAATATTAAGTATAGATATACGAGTTTCTTTTCGTTGCTTTTCTATAATAAAAGTGTAATAACTAAATAATTTAATGTTATTGAAGTGAAACTTCTTTATGGGGGTTGGAAAAAAATTTAGTGTAACATTTTTTCGTTACGCGTGACATTTTTCCGTTACGCGCCATCTTTTTCTTATCCCTACCACGCGTGATTCGACGTATTTCTATAAAGTTGCATATAGTAAATATTTTTTTGAAAAATAAGGTCATAAAGAAGTTTTACTTCTTACGTGTGTACACTAGTACACGCACACATTTTTTTTATACATTATTTCACAGGTTACACCCCCCTCATGATAGCCAGCATGAAGGGAGACCATACAATAGTTGCCACACTACTACAAGCAGCTCCGCACAGTATAAACGTTCAAATGCCAACATGTGGCAACACTGCCTTGTATATAGCTGTGAGGACTGCGTTCACTGAGGCTGAATGTGAGTATAAATATAGTAAGAAAAGATGGAAGAAAGAAAAACATATTTGACGGGAGAAAAGATAATATAAAAATTGCATCATTATCGGCACAGCACTATGTACAGTCAATCAAAGACATGAAAAAGAACCTTAAAAAAGCAGAGCGTATGTGCACACGTGTCAGAAGTGAAACTTCTTTTGCGAGATTCTAAAATACCAAAATCCGTCGCCTTACTCCATGACGTGACGATATTGCCATGACGTGACCTTGAAATTTTACTCTCAACGCGCCTAAACATGTTTCACTTCTGACACGTGTGCTCAGCACACACGTTCTTTGTTATTTTTAAAATCTGCTATTAACATGAGCCGGCTTTAGTTTTCAATCATTTTTCATATCTTATTAAATATCATAATAGATGTATACTTGAGAAATTTATAAAGGATAGAAAAAATTCGACACACACGAGGCGGGATTCGAACCCGCGTCGTTCACATTCGTAGATTATTTAAAAGATTCTCATTTAATAAATAAAAAACCATAAAGCATTTGTATGCTATAAAACATCAAATGTATATTTTTTTAATTTTTAATATCCAATTTTTTTTTTCAGTATCAGGCAACAGGAATAAAATAGCGCCAAATTACCTAGAAATAATAGAAACACTACACAAATATGGCGCCGATCCATTAATAACAAACGATTCAGGAAATAGTGTTGCCACACTCACAGCAGACTTCAAAATAAACGATCTCTCACAGGCAATAGCGAATAAATTATTAACGGGAACAAATGTCAAGAAAAGTTTCGAAGATTACATCCTAGTTAAAGATCGGCAAGGTGAAATTAATGTCGAATCGCTTTCCGTGAAAAAAAGAAAAAAAAATGGCGGCGAAAAGTCTAAAAGTGAAGCTAAAGATGAAAAGAATAAAACAAGTTCGAAAAAAGTTATTTTTTTCGATGTGTCCGCGAAAGGGAAGAGGAAAAAATCAGGGAAGAATGTTCAAAATTCAAATGTATCGGAAACAGAAAAAAAAAAGTCGTGGTGAAAAGTGAAGATAATCAAGAAAAAACGTTGATAGAAAAAAATACGCCTGTTATAATTACTAAATCAAATGTATTGCCAGTTAAAATAACAACCACAGATAGTATAAATTCAAAATCTACAGATAATGTAATTTCAAATAAAAATGTCGATAAAAATCCGTTAAAAATAAATATTTTGGATACTAAAAGTTTGTCAGGTTTAAAAGTTGTGGACAATAAAAGTATTAGTACAAAAACGCCTGTTATTATTAAAAAAAGTAACCAAATAATTCAAATAATAAATGATAATATAACAGCTCTAAATAAAATAAACACAGATTTAAAGAAAACAATAAAAATAAGTCCATCGGATGTTTTGAAATTAAAAAATGGCGGTCCTTCAGACACGTCAAAACCGCGTTTTATAAAAATAATTGCGCCAAGTAACAAAAAAATTACAGTCGCGAAAGAAATAAACTCTATTCCAAGTATTTCTACAAGTAACATTTCCACGAACGTCATTAAAAGTGGCGCGAAAATTATTACAGATAATATAAAAATCATAGACAAGAAACAAAATAATGATACAGATAACGTAGCAAATGAAAATGCGAGCATAATAACGCATAATAATTTAAAGAGATCTGCTGATGATATAATTTTACAGTTGAAGAAAAAACGAGAATAAAATACTTATATCTTAAAATATTACAATGATTTTCAGAACAAGTAAATAATTGTATGGATTTTCATAAACATATACACATAAACACTCATAGTTTTATTGTTAAAACATTTTATTTAAAAATAGCGTTGTCTAAATTTTAACAAATTATAAGTATATAAAAAACCTTTTTGTTGAGCCACTTATATATTTAAAATTCGCATCAAACTCAATTGCGTAGTTTTAAAGATTTAAGCACATATAGACGCGAATTTGTTTTAATAGAGTTTGTAGTGATTCAATAAATTCCCAGTATATGTATTCAAATATTAGTTATTTTTTTCGAAGTGAAACTTCTTTAGTCGCGTTGAGAGTAAAATTTCAAGATCGCGTCATGGCAATACCATCACGTCATGGAATAAGGCAGTAAGGTATCTTTGAATCTTCCCGACACGTGTGCTCAGCACACACGTTTTAAAGTTTTTTAACGAAACAATGTGCTAACCTAAATATTTTAAAATGTATATAATAATAATTGTTAAAAAATTAGTTCTATTAACATAATTAAATATTAAATAACAGTTATGAAAATAATAATTAATAAGTAATAGGTCTATTAAGAAATACACTTTGTAGCCTCGTAGCTGTAGGCGTGCTACGAAAGTGATTAAGCCATTATACAGCAAAATTTATAATAATATGAATGTTTCTTGTTACATTTACACTTATCTATATATTTATAAATATGTTTAGAACTATAGATATACGATTTCAAATTATTTATTCCTCATAAAAATACGATCAAACAATAATAATTATTTTTTCTTGCAAATTGATTAATTAATAATTACGCATTATATTTATGATTAATTATAAATTACGATGTTACAAAGTCTAGTTGGATTTTGATTTTGAGGTGAATTTGGTGCGCTGTAGACTTTTTAATATTGTTACATTATTTTCATAATGGTATTCGATAGTGAGCGATTTACGTTCAGTTAATAATTAATGTAGTCTTATAAATATTTAAAAAATAATCGTATTTAAATGGTCTCTTTATTAACAAACAAAATTAAATACATATAATATTTTCATTGCCAGCTGCGTACCTAAAGCGAGAATGCTGCCAAGTTCATATCTTTGTAATTTAATAATAGATGGCGCTAGTTGTCTTTTAAGTCGCGCTATTGAAATGTTTTTCTCAAAACGTAAATAGTCCGGGGAACTTGGCGAAATCATACTTACCTGGCGTAGGGGACACCGTGATCAGGAAGGCGGTTCCCCCAGAGCGAGGCCCCGCCATTGCACTGCGGCGGGGTTGACCTCTGCGATTATCCCTAATGTGGATAACTCGGACGCGTAATTTTTGGTAGTGGGGACTGCGTACGCGCCGTCCCCCCATATAAACTAAACATAAATAAAAAAGGCGTGTGGCACTCGGGGACTGCCGCGGTAAAGCTATTGCATAGCATGTCTTCATTCTTCAAGCCACACCTCCGTGTCCGTCGGAGTGGGGAGCGTGAGGTTTTTTCGTTACGGAATTTCTCGATTCGGTCCCCGCGCTCAAGGCCCGCGATAGAAGCTATGCAATAGCTTAATAACACTTGTAGCAAAGAAAAGCAATGTTTACTGCCTAGATTTTTAAATAATTAGCTTTAAAAATTAATGAAAATGTATGTAATCTACAATACTATATAATATTATGTAGTAGTTACAGTTCGCCCCGGCTTTGATTATAAAAATCAATATTAATATTTACTGCGCAAATCTATAGAATTTTAACATTTCTTTCCTACCATGTTGCCTGGCAGAGATTGCCGCTTATAAATAAGGTCGCCCTATTGTACAAATTATATTTTTTTTATTGTGTCTGTTATTTTTTTCTTTCTTTTTAATGTATTTGTATAAATTTTGCAATAATGTACCTATGTAGTTATGCATATCAACTATGCCTTAAGCGAAAGAGCCTTTCAACTGTAAATTTTATTCAATGTTTCGTATTAACTTTATAAACATAAATATTTTCCATAGAATGCAATAATAATAATGAAAATTAATGTTTTACCATGTATTTTTAAAATAACACATAATTTTACAATGTATAACCACCACTTTTTGGCTGTAGTTTATAAGGCAGATAAAATGTCAAAATTAGGGATAGTATAAAAAAATTGTCTTTGTATATATAGTTATATATATTATTATATAATTAATGAATTGGTGATTTGATGTTGTTTTAAGTTAAATATAATAAACCCAGTTATAATTAGTGCATAAAAACCTGTTTGTTTTATTTTGTAACTTCCTTAGTTCTTCCTTTATGGTCATTGGTCTAAGATCCGAATATAGGTCGACCTGTACCGGCGTGATAATAGAATGAGACCAATTTTATAATAAATGTAGTCTATTAAAAAATCTATTAAAGATGGGTTTACTGAAAAAATCCTGGACAGGATATTTTTAGTTAATTATTAAAAAAATCTTTTTATTTTTTTAATTATGCAGTGTTGAGACACTAAACAATTTTGTTATAAAACAGCGCTCATGCTGATATATATTTTTTCTATCATCCCATCAAGTGAAAGTAACTGGTACGGACATGCCTGTTTATACCTGCCAACCTAGCAGTTTGTCCAGGTAAATATTAGAAAACCCTATGACTGCACATTCTGTAGGTTTCATACTTCAAGTCTATTATATTTTTTTTTTTATTATCTTGATAAGTACTGCAATTAATTAAAAAAAATATTTTTTAAAAATTAATTAAAATGTCCTGTCCAGGATTTTTTCAGTCAACCCATCTTTAATAGATTTTTTAATAGACTACATTTATTATAAAATTGGTCTCATTCTATTATCACGCCGATGAAGGTCGACCTATATTCGGATCTTAGACCATTAATTTTTAACTGACATAATATAGACTACTAGGTTTCCGTCCGCGGCTTCGCCCGCGTTTTGAAAGAAAAACCCGCATAGTTCCCGTTCCCGTGGGATTTCCGGGATGAAACCTATCCTATTTGTTAATCCAAGATACCCTCTATATGTGTGCTAAATTTCATTGTAATCGGTTCAGTAGTATTTGCGTGAAAGAGTAACAAACACACACACACCTCACAAACTTTCGCATTTATAATATTATTAGTAGGATATTTTTGTAGTATTGAAAGAATAGTACTTATTGAGATAATTTCGTTTTGAGTGATACATAATATAAATCTATAATCTTATAAAGCTGAAGAGTTTTTTTGAACGCGTTCATCTCAGGAACAGCTGGTCCGATTAGAAAAATTCTTTCGGTGTTAGATAGCCCATTTATCGAGGAAGGCTATAGGCTATAGATATATCATCACGCTAAGACCAACAGGGGGTAAAACGCGGGCGCAGCTAGTATATAAATATGAAATAACAAAAAAAAATGTAGGTTTCAGCAGGTGAAAACTGTATCTCTATTGTCACAGTATGCTTTCAACCGACTTCGAAAAAAGGAGATTCATTCGACTATATTTTTTTGGGTTTGTTACTTCAGAGCCGAAAACTTTTATTTATAAAAATTTTTGATTGTATGAACCGATTTTTTCAAATTTGAAAGCTGGTGCCTCTCATGTGTGTAAAATTTTGTTCTGACATTTAAAGGTGTTTTAGTTTTTTCATTTTTGTTTAAAATAATTTTAACTTATCTAGGAATGATAATTATTGTAGTCGTCCGGTCTTTTTTCTCGGTTATTATCTATAGGTAATTATTTCCCATATTTAAAGAAAACTCGCCTGTCCTCATTTTATTCCTTGTATTTCTGGCAATATGTCGTATAAAATTTTGCTATCATTCATGTTTTTAATCGCATTTAACTATGTTTCTGGTCAAGGTTTGTATACTTATATTTCTATTTAAACACGCTTTTATTACGTACTAGCTTACCGCCCGCGGCTTCGCCCGCTTTGTCTTAAACCTAATAAATTATATTATTATACTAACCTTTCTCTTCAATCACTCTATCTATTAAAAAAAAACCGAATTAAAATCCGTTGCGTAGTTTGAAAGATTTAAGCATACAAAGGGACATAGGGACAGAGAAAGTGACTTTGTTTTATTATTTATACTATGTGTAGTGATAGGTACAGTCACCGACAGACCGACTTCGCTTTTCGATCAATAATGTGCGAGGATGTGAAGTGAGGAATGTGTTTGTAAAAAACCAATTAAAAAACAATCATATCGCTTCATTTAGTATGAAGTTTGAAGCGATACTATTGGTTATTTACAAACACATTCCTCGCTACACATCCTCGCACATTATTGGTGGAAAAGTGCGGTCGGAGGTTCAGGTACATTGGTGACAATACAATACATAATTTCATGAGTTTATTGTAACAAAGCTTGTTGAAGTGAAACTTCTTTAGGCGCGTTGAGAGTAAAATTGCAAGATCGTCATGGCAATACCGTCACGTAAATCGTAATGAAGTAAGGCGACGATTTTGGTATCTTTGCATCTTGCCAAAGTAGTTTCACCTTCTGACACTGTGTGCTCTGTTCACACGCTCTATTTTTACTATATGTTCATATCCATGTTTCCAGATGAGGGTTTGGGTGACATGGGCGGGGATTCAGAGCTCGGAGAAGGTTACGGAGATTTCACAATACCGACGCAATTTATAAATGAATTAATTATCCGACACGCAGAGAGCGAACTGCGAAATGGAGAAGTTTAACTACACTATTTTATCAACCGACTTCATAAAAGGAGGTTCTCAGTGTTTTTTTAGTGTCTTACCGACATGTTTCTTAGAAAACATTTTAGGAGTATACGATAATAAATTTATGACTCACGTAAACACGTGTTTGCTTGATTGGTGTCAGGTGTTCAATTTTGATCAAAATTTATAAGAATAAACCTCAAACTCTTTATGTCGAATCAAAATCCGCCTAAGTCGAAATCCTCCATAAGTTGAAATTTCTATTACTTGAATTTTTTGGCGTCTCCCTTGATGTTCGACTTATAGAGGTTCTACTGTATGTATTGTAAAAATAGATTATAATTTTCACTGTATTGTGATTGAAATGAATAAAGGCAATGGACGATTTTACAACGTCCTAAGTTTTGAAACTTCTTATATCATACTTTTTCTACTCGTATAAAAAAAATACTTAACTATACATTATTTCTGTATTGTGCATTTTGAGAATTCCAGATGTGAGCTAATTTCGGAAAATTGTGAATACTCTTCTGAGTATTTTTGTATTGTGAGTATCGTGAAGGTATCGCATGAAAATTAATTTGATCTTGGTTTGATAGTAAAAGCATTCATATTTATTACTTCAATCACTAGTTACGTATTCATTCAACATTATTGCATTTACCCGTTATCTGGAATTACCCTAATGCACCATACTATATTATGTACTAGCTTTCCGCCCGCGGCTTCGCCCGCGTTTTCAAAGAAAAACCCGCATAGTTCCCGTTCCCGTGGGATTTCCGGGATAAAACCTATCTTATGTGTTAATCCATCCCTCTGTATGTGTGCTAAATTTCATTGTAATCGGTCCAGTTGTTTTTTCGTAAAAGTGTAACAAACATAGGTAAACACCTACATATACACATACATCCATCCTCACAAACTTTCGCATATTTTATAATATTAGTAGGATAGGATAGGATTATTAAGAATGTTCGTAACATTTACTTTTTAAAGTATTTTGTTGATGTAAAATATAGGAATAGGTGCAACTAAAAGTTTGGCAGCAATGTCAGCAGACTTGTCGCTACAGAGTGTTCTCTTCTAGGCAACCTAGGGTAAACGGTGTAAATAAAAAGTCGTTTTCATAATCGCTACTAATGTATATTTTTCTTCTGTTTGTATAATTGTCAATCCTTTAATACGGCTGGACCGATTTTAATGAAGTTTTTGTACGTCTTAGTTCTGTAGTTAGATTTGAGAATTGTGTAGATACAATTCAGACATACGAAGGCACAGAACTACTAATATTATAAATGCAATAGCTTGTGCAGATGTCTAGATATGTTTGTTCCTTTGCATGCAATACTACTGAACGGATTTTGATGAAACCTAGCAGATATGTAGCTCATGTAATGTGTGTATAATTATAGAAGAAAGATAGCCTAAGCGCAAGAATTCAGCTAAATATTCATTAACTTTTAAATTCAATCTTTCCTAACCTCAAGAATGAGTATTTTCTCTTCTATCTCTTCGAATAATTATGTTTGTAGCATTAAAAGTATTACTACAGGATAAAGGATCACACAATATAAAATAAAACACACAAATAATAAATCTTACACCTTTATTCATTTATTTACACTACGCACAATTTAAACGTTCACATATACAAAGAGAAGCGACTATCGTCCCAAATTTGAGCAAAATCGTTGGTATTTTAACGGCAGTGGCAAGTTTTTAAATTGTCGATAGAAAAAAGCAAAAAAAATATCTATTTACGGACGGATTCTTCAGTCTTATATTTGTCATTATTAATTTATTCATCAATTCCTAAACGTTAACTCCAGCTGTCACTGTCAAAGTGACATATGTCAAAGTTAAGTCATGACAATTAAATTTCCCGCCAATGCCGTTCGAAGGATTACATATAAAACAATAAAAGAAACAATATTAATTACATAAAATTTCAATTTAATGCCGTATCAGAGGCAAATTACTTAAAAACGTCAAGTGTCACAATAACGAGTTATTTTCAACGAGAGTAAAAAAAATTAAAAAAGAACCGATTATAACGTATTAGATTTAATAAAATACATATAATGTGATGCAACATACACAACCTAACTCTAAGTACAATAAACCATTCCAAGAGAAGAAATATAAAAAAAAATAGTTTACCTAAGGCCTAAGGACGGACCCATAAAGACTAGTTACTATCGGTAATAATAATGTTTTAAAATTATTTTAATTGGTAAAAAAAAAATGTTAATCGTCAACCCCGATCCCTATAGAGGTTATATTTACAAATGACATGTATTTTTTTTTTATATAAGCACTAATAAATTTGTTCAAAAATAATATCAATATGGAAGCTTATCACATCGTTGTCGATTTCCTATAAAATAGTGGAAATAAAAAGAGAATTCGTATTAAATTAAGCCTAAGGCACACACAGCGAACCGCGGAAGACTTTTTCCATTTATATTGTGACAAAAAACAGATAAAAAAAAACAACAAGAATGACGTATCTCAATGAAAAAAAAAAGAAAACGTCACTTTAAATTTCCCGCCAAAACTAATGTCATTAAATGCACTGTGTTGCCATGCATTAACTTTAATAGTTGAGGAAAAAAGGATAATTCGAAAAATATTTAACCAACATTCGAAATACCATTTTTTCCGTAAGTATTTAATATTTATTATAATACGTTTAAAATTAACGATTATTTATAATTATTTGTGGCTATTGCTTTATTCTACATAATATATATTTTAATAACCATATTATAAAATTGTTATTTTGAAATCAGAACCTTATATATTATTGCACCTGGCAATGCCTTAAAATTTATAAGAATTTTACAAGATGGCTACAAAAATAAAATTATTTATAATCGAGTAATAAACAGTGTTACTGACAGTTGACAAAATTAATTACGAACTATTTCATAGTACTTAAAATGCTCGACATTAATAAAAGAGCGTGTGTGCCGAGCACACGTGTCAGAAGTGAAACTTTTTTAGCAAGATTCAAAGATACCAAAATCTTTAGGCGCGTTGACAGTACTCCATGACGTGATGGTATTGCCATGACGCGACTGTGAAATTTTACTCTCAACGCGCCTAAAGAAGTTTCACTTCAAAAGTGATACATATTCTACTTTATTTCAGTACAATTTTTAATCTGTCAAAATGTCACAGAGTATACAATTTTCTCAACTGTCAACTGTCAAAAGTAACTTTAACGTAAAAACGTTAACTGTAACTACAAACTTTCACAATCACACTTAACAGAGACCGCGTTTTTTACATTAAAAGAATACAAAAAAAAGCAAAAATTACATGAAATCTACTATAGATATACAATTTGGCACCTAAATATATCCACCATAATATGACATTTTTATTATTTAAGTAAAAAAAAAAGATTTAACATAGAAAAATAACATTTATGAGACATTTAATAGTCATTTTATTCACTACTACAGTAATATCTACTACAAGTTTTACTACTATAGTCGTAATTAACTACTACAATACTACTACGAGTTTACTACTACAGTTGTAAATAACTACTGCAGCACCAAATCCAATAGTACCTTCAAACGCGGTCAATATCAAGTTCTCTTCTCCACTCTTCTTTTCTCCTCTTTACTCCACTTTTCTCCTCTTTACTCTACTCTACTCTCCTCTATTATCTACGGCTATTGAGTTCGTAGCCATTGTCTTTTCCATTCTTGCTTGGCGGCGGTTTGGCTACCGCGTGCCCTTCAAGTCGGAGCGTG
The DNA here is from genome assembly GCA_907164665.1 of Colias nastes. Classification (NCBI taxonomy): domain Eukaryota; kingdom Metazoa; phylum Arthropoda; class Insecta; order Lepidoptera; family Pieridae; genus Colias; species Colias nastes. The sequence continues at coordinate 991 of CAJQZM010042674.1, read as the reverse complement.
CTTTGCCGGTGGGACGAACTGTAACATATAGGTAAATAATGTTGTATTTTGTGAATATATAAATAATGTGTGAAATTTTGTTGTGTAGGTATATTATTAAGAGAAAATGATATTTTTATCACAATAAATACCAATAAAAATCATAAGAAAAAAAAATAGTATTCGGTTTATTCTGCGTGTTTCTGTTTTTCTTACAACATAATATGGATGTTTTTCTATGTTTACAGTGTGTGCTGTGTGTCCTTTTATGTGTTTAATATAATTTGTATCTATGGGTATCTGTCTGTTTATTGTTCTGTAGATATAAGTTACATATTATGCAAAATTAAATTGTAATATTGACATGATTTTAAAAGAGCAACTATGGAGTTTCTTGCCGGTTCTTCTCCATAGATACTGCTTTCCGAGTCGGTGGTAAATGTTAAAAATATGTAATGACGATTCGAAAGTGCTTCTAAAAGAAGTCTAATTGAATAAATAAATTTTTGAGTTTACTTATATCTATCTCGTGTGGGTGTATTGCGTTTTATATTGTATGTGTGTGTGTGTGTGTGTTGTCTTCTCTCCCATTACATCTGCAGTATAAGTGTCTTGTATGTTTGCTCATTTCACTGTACATCTGTCATTCTGTTTGTCTGTATTTAAGTATGGAATGTGTTTGTATATATCTACTTTTATATATTTTTACATATTTTTTATTGAAGTGAAACTTCTTTATCGGGGTTGGAAAAAAAATTTAGTGTAACATTTTTTCGTTACGCGTGACATTTTTCCGTTACGCGCCATCTTTTTCTTATCCCTACCACGCGTGATTCGACGTATTTCTGTAAAGTTGCACATAGTAAATAATTTTTTGATAAATAAGGTCATAAAGAAGTTTCACTTCTTACGTGTGTACACTAGTACACGCACACATTTTTTTTATATAACTGTTTGTATTTATATATGAATTGTATGGGTGTGTTATGTCTGTCTGTCACTATGAATTGTA
>CAJQZM010042672.1:0-13211 GCA_907164665.1 Colias nastes | reverse complement strand
TACATCGTCTCAAACTTTTTGGTCTGTGTAGCGCATGTCGCGTGACGGTCGGCTGCCGAGTAGGTATAAAGCAGTGTTCGGAACCGTACGATAATTATCGTACAAATACGATAATTTTGAAAAAGTTTCACTTTTACCGTGGTTTCATAAAACCACACAACATTTTTTATTTGTAATGGTGTACAATTAGGGAAAGCAAAGTGTTTTATTTATTAATTAAGTATTGTTACCGATCCTTGATAAGTTATTTTGAAGTGAAACTTCTTTAGGCGCGTTAGGAGTAAAGTAAGCGGGTTTATTGAATGACACAATTAATATATATGTATTATACACTAGCGATCCTCGGTTTTGCCCGTGGTATATGTTTATTGTTTACTTATTCTCTCCATAAGAACCATCCTCGTACTTCAAGGAATATTATAAAAAAAGAATAAACGAAATCGGTTCATCAGTTCTCGAGTTATTCGCTTACCAACAAATTTTGCGATTCATTTTTATATTATACTAGTTGTGCCCTGCGGTTTTATCCGCATTGCTCCGCTCCTGCTGGTCTTAGCGTGATGATATATAGCCTTCCTCGATAAATGGGCTATCTAACACCGAAAGAATTTTTCAAATCGGACCAGTAGTTCCCGAGATTAGCGTGTTCAAACAAACAAACAAACTCTTCAGCTTTATAATATAAGTATAGATATTCGAATGTGCAATCATATTTCAGAAAGATACTCCAAGATGAGGAGGAATTATGGAGACCGGATTTGGAAGAAAAATCTGACCTAGAACTGGCTGCATACTTGTTGAATAAGATGGGAGAAATGTGCAACGATGCTGGTGAGTTTTGACGGGTTTAAATCGTGTTTTAATTGATTTTGTGACGTGATAGGTGTTTTAAATATTGGGTTGTTTTGTATACGTGTATGTAGGTTAAAATTGTTCGGTTTTGATTTCGAATTCTAGAGAAAATGCATTTAGCAAAACTATGTTATTGTATTATGTATGTGTTCTATTTATCATTTTTATTTATTTATATAATAATGGGATATAGACGTTAAAATTACAATAAACAATTAGATTAACAATCACACTCAAATATGTCCGAATCAAAACTCTGCCTACGCGTGTATAAGGCAGAATTTTTAAATGAGCGATACAATACACTTTGAACATTACTGCCACGAAATGAGGTGTTAATTTCAACGAATGTATTATACAACGCCGCTGCGACATTTTTGATCAGCTTTTCCATAGATACTGCTTTCCGAATCGGTGGTAATTGTTAAAATATTATGTTATGTCGATTCAAAAGTGCTTCTAGAAGAAGTTCTAATTGAATAAATAAATGTTTGAGTTTGAGTTTTAATACGCAATGAATGGGCTATCTAACACCGAAAGAATTTTTCAAATCGGTCCAGTAGTTCCTGAGATTAGCGCGGTTTAAACAAACGAACAAACTCTTCCTGTCTAACCACAAAAAACTTTAGACAGGGTTTAACGTTAAGCGCGGGTTCTCTTTAATCTGGTTTTGTCGTATTTCACAAAGACAACTATTTAAGTGACAGATCCCTGGTTTAAAGTTAGACTGTGTTTAAATTGTTTTGTGGTGAGACCATTTTATAATATTAAGTATAGATATACGAGTTTCTTTTCGTTGCTTTTCTATAATAAAAGTGTAATAACTAAATAATTTAATGTTATTGAAGTGAAACTTCTTTATGGGGGTTGGAAAAAAATTTAGTGTAACATTTTTTCGTTACGCGTGACATTTTTCCGTTACGCGCCATCTTTTTCTTATCCCTACCACGCGTGATTCGACGTATTTCTATAAAGTTGCATATAGTAAATATTTTTTTGAAAAATAAGGTCATAAAGAAGTTTTACTTCTTACGTGTGTACACTAGTACACGCACACATTTTTTTTATACATTATTTCACAGGTTACACCCCCCTCATGATAGCCAGCATGAAGGGAGACCATACAATAGTTGCCACACTACTACAAGCAGCTCCGCACAGTATAAACGTTCAAATGCCAACATGTGGCAACACTGCCTTGTATATAGCTGTGAGGACTGCGTTCACTGAGGCTGAATGTGAGTATAAATATAGTAAGAAAAGATGGAAGAAAGAAAAACATATTTGACGGGAGAAAAGATAATATAAAAATTGCATCATTATCGGCACAGCACTATGTACAGTCAATCAAAGACATGAAAAAGAACCTTAAAAAAGCAGAGCGTATGTGCACACGTGTCAGAAGTGAAACTTCTTTTGCGAGATTCTAAAATACCAAAATCCGTCGCCTTACTCCATGACGTGACGATATTGCCATGACGTGACCTTGAAATTTTACTCTCAACGCGCCTAAACATGTTTCACTTCTGACACGTGTGCTCAGCACACACGTTCTTTGTTATTTTTAAAATCTGCTATTAACATGAGCCGGCTTTAGTTTTCAATCATTTTTCATATCTTATTAAATATCATAATAGATGTATACTTGAGAAATTTATAAAGGATAGAAAAAATTCGACACACACGAGGCGGGATTCGAACCCGCGTCGTTCACATTCGTAGATTATTTAAAAGATTCTCATTTAATAAATAAAAAACCATAAAGCATTTGTATGCTATAAAACATCAAATGTATATTTTTTTAATTTTTAATATCCAATTTTTTTTTTCAGTATCAGGCAACAGGAATAAAATAGCGCCAAATTACCTAGAAATAATAGAAACACTACACAAATATGGCGCCGATCCATTAATAACAAACGATTCAGGAAATAGTGTTGCCACACTCACAGCAGACTTCAAAATAAACGATCTCTCACAGGCAATAGCGAATAAATTATTAACGGGAACAAATGTCAAGAAAAGTTTCGAAGATTACATCCTAGTTAAAGATCGGCAAGGTGAAATTAATGTCGAATCGCTTTCCGTGAAAAAAAGAAAAAAAAATGGCGGCGAAAAGTCTAAAAGTGAAGCTAAAGATGAAAAGAATAAAACAAGTTCGAAAAAAGTTATTTTTTTCAATGTGTCCGCGAAAGGGAAGAGGAAAAAATCAGGGAAGAATGTTCAAAATTCAAATGTATCGGAAACAGAAAAAAAAGTCGTGGTGAAAAGTGAAGATAATCAAGAAAAAACGTTAATAGAAAAAAATACGCCTGTTATAATTACTAAATCAAATGTATTGCCAGTTAAAATAACAACCACAGATAGTATAAATTCAAAATCTACAGATAATGTAATTTCAAATAAAAATGTCGATAAAAATCCGTTAAAAATAAATATTTTGGATACTAAAAGTTTGTCAGGTTTAAAAGTTGTGGACAATAAAAGTATTAGTACAAAAACGCCTGTTATTATTAAAAAAAGTAACCAAATAATTCAAATAATAAATGATAATATAACAGCTCTAAATAAAATAAACACAGATTTAAAGAAAACAATAAAAATAAGTCCATCGGATGTTTTGAAATTAAAAAATGGCGGTCCTTCAGACACGTCAAAACCGCGTTTTATAAAAATAATTGCGCCAAGTAACAAAAAAATTACAGTCGCGAAAGAAATAAACTCTATTCCAAGTATTTCTACAAGTAACATTTCCACGAACGTCATTAAAAGTGGCGCGAAAATTATTACAGATAATATAAAAATCATAGACAAGAAACAAAATAATGATACAGATAACGTAGCAAATGAAAATGCGAGCATAATAACGCATAATAATTTAAAGAGATCTGCTGATGATATAATTTTACAGTTGAAGAAAAAACGAGAATAAAATACTTATATCTTAAAATATTACAATGATTTTCAGAACAAGTAAATAATTGTATGGATTTTCATAAACATATAACACATAAACACTCATAGTTTTATTGTTAAAACATTTTATTTAAAAATAGCGTTGTCTAAATTTTAACAAATTATAAGTATATAAAAAACCTTTTTGTTGAGCCACTTATATATTTAAAATTCGCATCAAACTCAATTGCGTAGTTTTAAAGATTTAAGCACATATAGACGCGAATTTGTTTTAATAGAGTTTGTAGTGATTCAATAAATTCCCAGTATATGTATTCAAATATTAGTTATTTTTTTCGAAGTGAAACTTCTTTAGTCGCGTTGAGAGTAAAATTTCAAGATCGCGTCATGGCAATACCATCACGTCATGGAATAAGGCAGTAAGGTATCTTTGAATCTTCCCGACACGTGTGCTCAGCACACACGTTTTAAAGTTTTTTGACGAAACAATGTGCTAACCTAAATATTTTAAAATGTATATAATAATAATTGTTAAAAAATTAGTTCTATTAACATAATTAAATATTAAATAACAGTTATGAAAATAATAATTAATAAGTAATAGGTCTATTAAGAAATACACTTTGTAGCCTCGTAGCTGTAGGCGTGCTACGAAAGTGATTAAGCCATTATACAGCAAAATTTATAATAATATGAATGTTTCTTGTTACATTTACACTTATCTATATATTTATAAATATGTTTAGAACTATAGATATACGATTTCAAATTATTCCTCATAAAAATACGATCAAACAATAATAATTATTTTTTCTTGCAAATTGATTAATTAATAATTACGCATTATATTTATGATTAATTATAAATTACGATGTTACAAAGTCTAGTTGGATTTTGATTTTGAGGTGAATTTGGTGCGCTGTAGACTTTTTAATATTGTTACATTATTTTCATAATGGTATTCGATAGTGAGCGATTTACGTTCAGTTAATAATTAATGTAGTCTTATAAATATTTAAAAAATAATCGTATTTAAATGGTCTCTTTATTAACAAACAAAATTAAATACATATAATATTTTTATTGCCAGCTGCGTACCTAAAGCGAGAATGCTGCCAAGTTCATATCTTTGTAATTTAATAATAGATGGCGCTAGTTGTCTTTTAAGTCGCGCTATTGAAATGTTTTTCTCAAAACGTAAATAGTCCGGGGAATCTTGGCGAAATCATACTTACCTGGCGTAGGGGACACCGTGATCAGGAAGGCGGTTCCCCCAGAGCGAGGCCCCGCCATTGCACTGCGGCGGGGTTGACCTCTGCGATTATCCCTAATGTGGATAACTCGGACGCGTAATTTTTGGTAGTGGGGACTGCGTACGCGCCGTCCCCCCATATAAACTAAACATAAATAAAAAAGGCGTGTGGCACTCGGGGACTGCCGCGGTAAAGCTATTGCATAGCATGTCTTCATTCTTCAAGCCACACCTCCGTGTCCGTCGGAGTGGGGAGCGTGAGGTTTTTTCGTTACGGAATTTCTCGATTCGGTCCCCGCGCTCAAGGCCCGCGATAGAAGCTATGCAATAGCTTAATAACACTTGTAGCAAAGAAAAGCAATGTTTACTGCCTAGATTTTTAAATAATTAGCTTTAAAAATTAATGAAAATGTATGTAATCTACAATACTATATAATATTATGTAGTAGTTACAGTTCGCCCCGGCTTTGATTATAAAAATCAATATTAATATTTACTGCGCAAATCTATAGAATTTTAACATTTCTTTCCTACCATGTTGCCTGGCAGAGATTGCCGCTTATAAATAAGGTCGCCCTATTGTACAAATTATATTTTTTTTATTGTGTCTGTTATTTTTTTCTTTCTTTTTAATGTATTTGTATAAATTTTGCAATAATGTACCTATGTAGTTATGCATATCAACTATGCCTTAAGCGAAAGAGCCTTTCAACTGTAAATTTTATTCAATGTTTCGTATTAACTTTATAAACATAAATATTTTCCATAGAATGCAATAATAATAATGAAAATTAATGTTTTACCATGTATTTTTAAAATAACACATAATTTTACAATGTATAACCACCACTTTTTGGCTGTAGTTTATAAGGCAGATAAAATGTCAAAATTAGGGATAGTATAAAAAAATTGTCTTTGTATATATAGTTATATATATTATTATATAATTAATGAATTGGTGATTTGATGTTGTTTTAAGTTAAATATAATAAACCCAGTTATAATTAGTGCATAAAAACCTGTTTGTTTTATTTTGTAACTTCCTTAGTTCTTCCTTTATGGTCATTGGTCTAAGATCCGAATATAGGTCGACCTGTACCGGCGTGATAATAGAATGAGACCAATTTTATAATAAATGTAGTCTATTAAAAAATCTATTAAAGATGGGTTTACTGAAAAAATCCTGGACAGGATATTTTTAGTTAATTATTAAAAAAATCTTTTTATTTTTTTAATTATGCAGTGTTGAGACACTAAACAATTTTGTTATAAAACAGCGCTCATGCTGATATATATTTTTTCTATCATCCCATCAAGTGAAAGTAACTGGTACGGACATGCCTGTTTATACCTGCCAACCTAGCAGTTTGTCCAGGTAAATATTAGAAAACCCTATGACTGCACATTCTGTAGGTTTCATACTTCAAGTCTATTATATTTTTTTTTTTATTATCTTGATAAGTACTGCAATTAATTAAAAAAAATATTTTTTAAAAATTAATTAAAATGTCCTGTCCAGGATTTTTTCAGTCAACCCATCTTTAATAGATTTTTTAATAGACTACATTTATTATAAAATTGGTCTCATTCTATTATCACGCCGATGAAGGTCGACCTATATTCGGATCTTAGACCATTAATTTTTAACTGACATAATATAGACTACTAGGTTTCCGTCCGCGGCTTCGCCCGCGTTTTGAAAGAAAAACCCGCATAGTTCCCGTTCCCGTGGGATTTCCGGGATGAAACCTATCCTATTTGTTAATCCAAGATACCCTCTATATGTGTGCTAAATTTCATTGTAATCGGTTCAGTAGTATTTGCGTGAAAGAGTAACAAACACACACACACCTCACAAACTTTCGCATTTATAATATTATTAGTAGGATATTTTTGTAGTATTGAAAGAATAGTACTTATTGAGATAATTTCGTTTTGAGTGATACATAATATAAATCTATAATCTTATAAAGCTGAAGAGTTTTTTTGAACGCGTTCATCTCAGGAACAGCTGGTCCGATTAGAAAAATTCTTTCGGTGTTAGATAGCCCATTTATCGAGGAAGGCTATAGGCTATAGATATATCATCACGCTAAGACCAACAGGGGGTAAAACGCGGGCGCAGCTAGTATATAAATATGAAATAACAAAAAAAAATGTAGGTTTCAGCAGGTGAAAACTGTATCTCTATTGTCACAGTATGCTTTCAACCGACTTCGAAAAAAGGAGATTCATTCGACTATATTTTTTTGGGTTTGTTACTTCAGAGCCGAAAACTTTTATTTATAAAAATTTTTGATTGTATGAACCGATTTTTTCAAATTTGAAAGCTGGTGCCTCTCATGTGTGTAAAATTTTGTTCTGACATTTAAAGGTGTTTTAGTTTTTTCATTTTTGTTTAAAATAATTTTAACTTATCTAGGAATGATAATTATTGTAGTCGTCCGGTCTTTTTTCTCGGTTATTATCTATAGGTAATTATTTCCCATATTTAAAGAAAACTCGCCTGTCCTCATTTTATTCCTTGTATTTCTGGCAATATGTCGTATAAAATTTTGCTATCATTCATGTTTTTAATCGCATTTAACTATGTTTCTGGTCAAGGTTTGTATACTTATATTTCTATTTAAACACGCTTTTATTACGTACTAGCTTACCGCCCGCGGCTTCGCCCGCTTTGTCTTAAACCTAATAAATTATATTATTATACTAACCTTTCTCTTCAATCACTCTATCTATTAAAAAAAAACCGAATTAAAATCCGTTGCGTAGTTTGAAAGATTTAAGCATACAAAGGGACATAGGGACAGAGAAAGTGACTTTGTTTTATTATTTATACTATGTGTAGTGATAGGTACAGTCACCGACAGACCGACTTCGCTTTTCGATCAATAATGTGCGAGGATGTGAAGTGAGGAATGTGTTTGTAAAAAACCAATTAAAAAACAATCATATCGCTTCATTTAGTATGAAGTTTGAAGCGATACTATTGGTTATTTACAAACACATTCCTCGCTACACATCCTCGCACATTATTGGTGGAAAAGTGCGGTCGGAGGTTCAGGTACATTGGTGACAATACAATACATAATTTCATGAGTTTATTGTAACAAAGCTTGTTGAAGTGAAACTTCTTTAGGCGCGTTGAGAGTAAAATTGCAAGATCGTCATGGCAATACCGTCACGTAAATCGTAATGAAGTAAGGCGACGATTTTGGTATCTTTGCATCTTGCCAAAGTAGTTTCACCTTCTGACACTGTGTGCTCTGTTCACACGCTCTATTTTTACTATATGTTCATATCCATGTTTCCAGATGAGGGTTTGGGTGACATGGGCGGGGATTCAGAGCTCGGAGAAGGTTACGGAGATTTCACAATACCGACGCAATTTATAAATGAATTAATTATCCGACACGCAGAGAGCGAACTGCGAAATGGAGAAGTTTAACTACACTATTTTATCAACCGACTTCATAAAAGGAGGTTCTCAGTGTTTTTTTAGTGTCTTACCGACATGTTTCTTAGAAAACATTTTAGGAGTATACGATAATAAATTTATGACTCACGTAAACACGTGTTTGCTTGATTGGTGTCAGGTGTTCAATTTTGATCAAAATTTATAAGAATAAACCTCAAACTCTTTATGTCGAATCAAAATCCGCCTAAGTCGAAATCCTCCATAAGTTGAAATTTCTATTACTTGAATTTTTTGGCGTCTCCCTTGATGTTCGACTTATAGAGGTTCTACTGTATGTATTGTAAAAATAGATTATAATTTTCACTGTATTGTGATTGAAATGAATAAAGGCAATGGACGATTTTACAACGTCCTAAGTTTTGAAACTTCTTATATCATACTTTTTCTACTCGTATAAAAAAAATACTTAACTATACATTATTTCTGTATTGTGCATTTTGAGAATTCCAGATGTGAGCTAATTTCGGAAAATTGTGAATACTCTTCTGAGTATTTTTGTATTGTGAGTATCGTGAAGGTATCGCATGAAAATTAATTTGATCTTGGTTTGATAGTAAAAGCATTCATATTTATTACTTCAATCACTAGTTACGTATTCATTCAACATTATTGCATTTACCCGTTATCTGGAATTACCCTAATGCACCATACTATATTATGTACTAGCTTTCCGCCCGCGGCTTCGCCCGCGTTTTCAAAGAAAAACCCGCATAGTTCCCGTTCCCGTGGGATTTCCGGGATAAAACCTATCTTATGTGTTAATCCATCCCTCTGTATGTGTGCTAAATTTCATTGTAATCGGTCCAGTTGTTTTTTCGTAAAAGTGTAACAAACATAGGTAAACACCTACATATACACATACATCCATCCTCACAAACTTTCGCATATTTTATAATATTAGTAGGATAGGATAGGATTATTAAGAATGTTCGTAACATTTACTTTTTAAAGTATTTTGTTGATGTAAAATATAGGAATAGGTGCAACTAAAAGTTTGGCAGCAATGTCAGCAGACTTGTCGCTACAGAGTGTTCTCTTCTAGGCAACCTAGGGTAAACGGTGTAAATAAAAAGTCGTTTTCATAATCGCTACTAATGTATATTTTTCTTCTGTTTGTATAATTGTCAATCCTTTAATACGGCTGGACCGATTTTAATGAAGTTTTTGTACGTCTTAGTTCTGTAGTTAGATTTGAGAATTGTGTAGATACAATTCAGACATACGAAGGCACAGAACTACTAATATTATAAATGCAATAGCTTGTGCAGATGTCTAGATATGTTTGTTCCTTTGCATGCAATACTACTGAACGGATTTTGATGAAACCTAGCAGATATGTAGCTCATGTAATGTGTGTATAATTATAGAAGAAAGATAGCCTAAGCGCAAGAATTCAGCTAAATATTCATTAACTTTTAAATTCAATCTTTCCTAACCTCAAGAATGAGTATTTTCTCTTCTATCTCTTCGAATAATTATGTTTGTAGCATTAAAAGTATTACTACAGGATAAAGGATCACACAATATAAAATAAAACACACAAATAATAAATCTTACACCTTTATTCATTTATTTACACTACGCACAATTTAAACGTTCACATATACAAAGAGAAGCGACTATCGTCCCAAATTTGAGCAAAATCGTTGGTATTTTAACGGCAGTGGCAAGTTTTTAAATTGTCGATAGAAAAAAGCAAAAAAAATATCTATTTACGGACGGATTCTTCAGTCTTATATTTGTCATTATTAATTTATTCATCAATTCCTAAACGTTAACTCCAGCTGTCACTGTCAAAGTGACATATGTCAAAGTTAAGTCATGACAATTAAATTTCCCGCCAATGCCGTTCGAAGGATTACATATAAAACAATAAAAGAAACAATATTAATTACATAAAATTTCAATTTAATGCCGTATCAGAGGCAAATTACTTAAAAACGTCAAGTGTCACAATAACGAGTTATTTTCAACGAGAGTAAAAAAAATTAAAAAAGAACCGATTATAACGTATTAGATTTAATAAAATACATATAATGTGATGCAACATACACAACCTAACTCTAAGTACAATAAACCATTCCAAGAGAAGAAATATAAAAAAAAATAGTTTACCTAAGGCCTAAGGACGGACCCATAAAGACTAGTTACTATCGGTAATAATAATGTTTTAAAATTATTTTAATTGGTAAAAAAAAAATGTTAATCGTCAACCCCGATCCCTATAGAGGTTATATTTACAAATGACATGTATTTTTTTTTTATATAAGCACTAATAAATTTGTTCAAAAATAATATCAATATGGAAGCTTATCACATCGTTGTCGATTTCCTATAAAATAGTGGAAATAAAAAGAGAATTCGTATTAAATTAAGCCTAAGGCACACACAGCGAACCGCGGAAGACTTTTTCCATTTATATTGTGACAAAAAACAGATAAAAAAAAACAACAAGAATGACGTATCTCAATGAAAAAAAAAAGAAAACGTCACTTTAAATTTCCCGCCAAAACTAATGTCATTAAATGCACTGTGTTGCCATGCATTAACTTTAATAGTTGAGGAAAAAAGGATAATTCGAAAAATATTTAACCAACATTCGAAATACCATTTTTTCCGTAAGTATTTAATATTTATTATAATACGTTTAAAATTAACGATTATTTATAATTATTTGTGGCTATTGCTTTATTCTACATAATATATATTTTAATAACCATATTATAAAATTGTTATTTTGAAATCAGAACCTTATATATTATTGCACCTGGCAATGCCTTAAAATTTATAAGAATTTTACAAGATGGCTACAAAAATAAAATTATTTATAATCGAGTAATAAACAGTGTTACTGACAGTTGACAAAATTAATTACGAACTATTTCATAGTACTTAAAATGCTCGACATTAATAAAAGAGCGTGTGTGCCGAGCACACGTGTCAGAAGTGAAACTTTTTTAGCAAGATTCAAAGATACCAAAATCTTTAGGCGCGTTGACAGTACTCCATGACGTGATGGTATTGCCATGACGCGACTGTGAAATTTTACTCTCAACGCGCCTAAAGAAGTTTCACTTCAAAAGTGATACATATTCTACTTTATTTCAGTACAATTTTTAATCTGTCAAAATGTCACAGAGTATACAATTTTCTCAACTGTCAACTGTCAAAAGTAACTTTAACGTAAAAACGTTAACTGTAACTACAAACTTTCACAATCACACTTAACAGAGACCGCGTTTTTTACATTAAAAGAATACAAAAAAAAGCAAAAATTACATGAAATCTACTATAGATATACAATTTGGCACCTAAATATATCCACCATAATATGACATTTTTATTATTTAAGTAAAAAAAAAAGATTTAACATAGAAAAATAACATTTATGAGACATTTAATAGTCATTTTATTCACTACTACAGTAATATCTACTACAAGTTTTACTACTATAGTCGTAATTAACTACTACAATACTACTACGAGTTTACTACTACAGTTGTAAATAACTACTGCAGCACCAAATCCAATAGTACCTTCAAACGCGGTCAATATCAAGTTCTCTTCTCCACTCTTCTTTTCTCCTCTTTACTCCACTTTTCTCCTCTTTACTCTACTCTACTCTCCTCTATTATCTACGGCTATTGAGTTCGTAGCCATTGTCTTTTCCATTCTTGCTTGGCGGCGGTTTGGCTACCGCGTGCCCTTCAAGTCGGAGCGTGCTTTGCCGGTGGGACGAACTGTAACATATAGGTAAATAATGTTGTATTTTGTGAATATATAAATAATGTGTGAAATTTTGTTGTGTAGGTATATTATTAAGAGAAAATGATATTTTTATCACAATAAATACCAATAAAAATCATAAGAAAAAAAAATAGTATTCGGTTTATTCTGCGTGTTTCTGTTTTTCTTACAACATAATATGGATGTTTTTCTATGTTTACAGTGTGTGCTGTGTGTCCTTTTATGTGTTTAATATAATTTGTATCTATGGGTATCTGTCTGTTTATTGTTCTGTAGATATAAGTTACATATTATGCAAAATTAAATTGTAATATTGACATGATTTTAAAAGAGCAACTATGGAGTTTCTTGCCGGTTCTTCTCCATAGATACTGCTTTCCGAGTCGGTGGTAAATGTTAAAAATATGTAATGACGATTCGAAAGTGCTTCTAAAAGAAGTCTAATTGAATAAATAAATTTTTGAGTTTACTTATATCTATCTCGTGTGGGTGTATTGCGTTTTATATTGTATGTGTGTGTGTGTGTGTGTTGTCTTCTCTCCCATTACATCTGCAGTATAAGTGTCTTGTATGTTTGCTCATTTCACTGTACATCTGTCATTCTGTTTGTCTGTATTTAAGTATGGAATGTGTTTGTATATATCTACTTTTATATATTTTTACATATTTTTTATTGAAGTGAAACTTCTTTATCGGGGTTGGAAAAAAAATTTAGTGTAACATTTTTTCGTTACGCGTGACATTTTTCCGTTACGCGCCATCTTTTTCTTATCCCTACCACGCGTGATTCGACGTATTTCTGTAAAGTTGCACATAGTAAATAATTTTTTGATAAATAAGGTCATAAAGAAGTTTCACTTCTTACGTGTGTACACTAGTACACGCACACATTTTTTTTATATAACTGTTTGTATTTATATATGAATTGTATGGGTGTGTTATGTCTGTCTGTCACTATGAATTGTA
>CAJQZM010042629.1:0-14411 GCA_907164665.1 Colias nastes | reverse complement strand
TTGTATATTGTGTGATCAGATAAATATTATATCGTAGTTTATTCATATTATTGCAAGCAGAGATGCAGAAATCTGTTGAATTTTCACGCCTTAAAGACAGCACTTAAAAACTTTAAATCTGAAAACATGCTAAAACGCCATCTATATATCGTTCGTGTTTCTTAAAATGGCCCTATACATTAACACCATTCTTAGAAATAACACACGGGAAGTAAAGTGAGCGATAAATCACTATGAATCAAACATACGACGAAATTTACGAGCCCACAATAATTATAAGTTGGATAGAGTGCTTCAAAATCATCTATAGAGCAATATTCCTACACGCTAGTGTAAATATTTTGATCGTATGAACGGCCACAATGCCGTGAATCAGATTGCTAACGAATAAATCCGTCGACGGTTTGTATAACAGTACATACATATTTTGTTACGCGTTTTAAATCGAAGTATGTGCGTCCGTGCGTGGTGGCCATGTTTCTGGCGATTTGGGGATATTTTAAAGTGACTATATCGATTATAGGAGTGGTCTAATAAAGTAGTTGTGTTACTGGATAACTAAAAATAATTTAATGAATTGGTCTACACTTTTGTTATAAAAATTTTGTTACATTGAGGTCTACCGCCTGTAGTAAGGGAGCGTCCATAAATTACGTGAGGTGTTTTTGTCCATTTTTTGACCCTCCCTCCCCCTCTGGTGAGATATCATGAGATTTTATTGAACCCCCTCCCCCATCCCCCCATCTCACGGGAGATTTTTCAAAATGTGGGTTTCTTATGTTTATTTGTCATTGTAAAAAGAAAAAAAAAATTGCTTCGTGCTTTTGTTTACGACTAGTTAAAAATAGTATTTAATATGTATTGCTGAAAGTTATAATAAGGGCCGATTTTTCAATGCTTGGATAAAACTTATCCGTCCAATAAAGTATTACACGATAATATTAAACTGTCACGTAAACTGTCAAATAAGGGCAATTAGAATACGTTTTTAAAATGGTAGTTTTATACATTATTCGACGAATAAGTTTTATCCAAGCATTGAAAAATCGGCCCTTAGTGTTATAACAAGGTAACAATAGAATATTTTAATCTTAACCGTAACATTAAAATCTTAAGCATGTTATTTGGATTAAATGGACCAAAAGAGTATAATTTGTTTTTTTTCAATTAAAAAAAAATTGCGTGATATTTGCCGACACCCCCCCTCTCCCCACCGTAAGGTTAGATGAGATTTTACTCGACCCCCTCCCCCCCTAAAACAACTCACGTAATTTATGGACGCCCCCTAACATCTACATAGAGACAGTTTTATTTGATGTAATCGTTTTTTCTAATCAAAAAATCTTAATCTTAATAGATGAATGAATAAATTATAAGTTATTTTGCATTACAAACCTGTATTAAAATACAACTTATTATTCAAATATTGTTGCTATTGCGTGGCACATCTCAAACGTAAGTTAATTACTTATATGCTTTAAATTTTTATTAAAATTTTGATGGTTTTCAATTTATCTTCATCGCAGCAACCATTTTCTTCTAAAGCTGGTTTTGTAACTTAATCATTCAAACTGGAATTTAAAATATTTCTCGATTTGAAATAAGCGTAATTGTAATACTTTTAATAAATCTTCTATTTTTTTTTAAGATTCTGTCGCCTTTACTTTCAATGAAGAAGAAGAAACAAAGATGTGTAGTTTATTTATTTTATTTATTTATAAAAAGTTATTATTTATGCACATACAATATTATGAATAAATTGCGTTTAAATCTAGTCACAAGTTTTTTATTTTTATTCCAAATTATAGTCCCATGAATCCCGTTCATCTCATTCGGTGGTCACCCTACGAATGGCATAGTTGCCACTGTTTACGTTTCTGTGTGAGATCGCTCGAACAATTCGTCATCGGCCGAATGAATCTCTCAACACTTACCAACTTTGCTTGCACGGAAGAGTTGTGTATGTTTAGACAGGACTTTTAATGTTAAATTAAAATTTTAAGTTAATAACATATAGATTTAAGTGACCATAATTCAATTTTGATTGTCTTATTCATGTTAAACATTTAATTAACAATCGTTTAAATATAACCCTTCCCTTGAAATTCATTTGCCGTTGATGTTTAACTGAATAAAAAGCCTTGAAAAAATATTTTGGCTATTACACCCATAGTCTATACGCTGCATTTCGTTTAAGACTGTTTCAAATAACATAATTAAACTTGTTATTTCTTAATCTCCAACTTACTTACCAGTTAATATTCAACCTAAACTTTTAAAACCACGTCTTACAACAAGTTGTAAAGATTTTCATACCTCAATCTTCTTAGTAGTTAATACTTTATCATCTGACCAAATTACCACATACATTAGCCAGCTCTAAACCTCCCTAACTCTTCAAAGCTCTCAATCTTGCTTCTTCGATCCAGCCGCGCTGACGATCGACAGATGATCTGATGTACGGCTGCAACATTCGGATCCGATTTATTTGTATTTTCAATTATAATTAATAGCGCATTGAAGGTTACGTGCAATACATTCTGCATGAACTCTAAAATAGATCGAACCTGGATTTAGAAGGGACTATTGGAATATTATACCTATATAGATTTCTATCTTTATATTATTTTTTGTATATATGTATTTCAATATTGAAGAAAACAATCATTTGATTAAGTCAAGACACACACAGGACAGACAAGGCTGATCTTTCTGCTTTAAAAGAATGCAAATAACTGAGTTAGATGCCATGCAAGTCTCAGTAATCCGCTTGTCAAACAAAATTTTATTTGAATTTGCAGTGTTTATCTCTTTTAAAAAGTGGTAATGTGTTTAACAATCGATAAATATCAAATTGATTAATTAATCATTCATCACATGTATAATGCAATTAAATATTTATTTTAATATAAATCTTAGATATATTTACACTTAAAAATAAGGCTCATTTCACATTCGGTTAAATATAAACGACTTAACAAGCTTACAGGCGCCCAATTATTTGTATTTACCTGATAACTAGATTAAATATGTACCTATTAGCGGAGATATTTAAAATACAATTCGACAGTTCACTGGGCACATTTTCATTAATTAATACGTTTACAACGTCATTGGTTTTAATGGGGAATAATTTCAAATTAAAACGAATTCCGAGCATTATCGGTCAGGGTAAATTTATTTGCAATTTTGATATATCCAAAACAGAAGTGGGAATCTTTATAATTATTAAAATAATTACAGGACGAACAAACAGTTAACGACCGCAATCAAGCCCAGATGTGCATTAACAGGATTCATTATCAACAAAAATGAGTTTATATTTATTTGTGTTGTCGCCGCAAACGTCAAAACAGTGCGGCTGTCACGCCGCAAAAACTAGGCGCCGATGTGCGGGTTTAATCAATGTGACATAGGCAATGTGATTTGTTATCTATGTGTAATTAAATGAGTTATATACATAGTTATATAATACTAGCTGCGCTTCGCTGTTTCACCCGCGTGGCTCCGCTCCTGTTGGTCTTACCGTAATGATATTATAGCCTTCCTCGATAAATGGGCTGTCTAACACCGAAAATTTTTTTCAAATCGGACCAGTAGTTCCTGAGTTTAACGCGTTCAAACAAACAAACAAACTCTTCAGCTTTATAATATTAAGTATAGATTACCCGTCAATATGTTCTCGACTAGTTCACTGGGCTCTAAAGCTATAAGATCCTCAATAAAGTATAGTCAACATCAAATAAAGTCAATTATGCGATCTAGTACTAATGTTTCATTCGTCTAAAGTTACTTAACAGCTCAACAATTTGATTTTTATTGTAATTATTGTGCTGTATACTAAAAATTTTGTGAAGTCGGCAAATTGGATCATTATTGTATCCAACTATTAGTTATTCAATCAGATGAAAATAATAAATAAATTATTTATTTGTCTCAAAACCAGAAGAAACACACAACATTCAACAAGTTACAGAAAGTGGAATTAAACATACATAAAACATGTAAATCGATCTATTGTTTCATTTGCTAGAAATATTACAATGCAAAGAAGAACATATCACTTTTAACCAACTATTATAGTGAAATCTAATAAAAAACAACAATTCAATACACACGACTTAATCATAAATTAATCGTATATCAAAAAAACGGAACCCACTGTCAGTATCAATTCGCAGCTCAATGATCACGCACAAAGGGTATGCAACTAAAACTTTGTTGGTTCAGGAATACAGGAAGGCTCTTTTACATATTATATTGTTAGTGTAATTAATAGCTTTGTATTTTTATTACATCTAATAACCTGAATTTGCAATAATTTCAAATATTGTAAAGATTTATCATATATATGTCAACAGTAATGGTTATACCACACCACGTATTTTAAGAGTACCTACACAACGAACATCCCTTTTAATTTAATCACATAAGGGTGTGACAAAGGAAGTAACGCTGGATTTCAAAATATTATTAAAGAAACTCCTACGATATGAACTGTCTTTACCTAACCTAAGAATTTAGTTGAAACCATAGACTAGCCACAAGTCAACACGATTGTGTTAAATTATACTGTAGGAACTTTCAAAGGAACTATCAGCTACATTGTTGATTCCTTGATTTAAGCGATTCGAATGACTTTGTTAAGTATTAAATATCAGTAAAGATACCTCGAAGATCTTTAAATACCATACAGAATAACATAACTTCAGACAAGAAGCAAGTCATCACACCATTAACACCCACATTTAAACTATATCAAGAACTACGAATTACATCCAATGCAAAGCATAAACAAACAGCAATTATCTTTCAGATAAAACACCGCATTAACGTCACACAAATTAATGATAAACGCCGCTAATGTCAAACACAAAGCGAATATATTCAAAATGGCGCGACAAAGCGTTCATTATATTATCTCACCAATAAAATCGGTGATGTTCTAAATTTCCCAAATTTATTTATTTATTGCTTTTATAATACGTCCGAGTATATATCACAGGGCTGTCATACTGGCGGGCGATAATGCAAAATTTGCGGCCAGAGAATGGCATGGAGTTGCTCTGGAGTTTATATTTTGTTTTTTTTAACTAATCTGTACATATGATCACTTCTGTACTATCATACTTACCGCAGACAAACTTTTTTGGTCTTAGGCCTATGCTCTCGTAAGTTTAAATGTTTTTAATTATTGCAAAAGCTTTAAAAGTTGATGAGTTCTGTAAAATCTGCGATTTTCCACTTCTATATTACAAAAGTACAACAATATGAGATAAACAAAAATAGTACGATAAGTGACTCTACATTGACCCTTGCTATGGTTGCTATACTTGTCTTACGTTAACATGTACTTAAAGGCCTATTCAAATCAGAGCGGTATCTGCTACCGCTGTGGCCCGTGGTCGAGTATAACGATCAGTACGCATTTCACTACGTAAGTGATTTAATCGCGTACCCATCGGGATACCGTTAACTAGGGCGGTAGCAGATACCACTTTAGTTTGAATAGGCCCTAAGAGGAGATACCGTGACTACCGTCTTTATTTTAACACACCAATGCGACTCCACACGTTCCCTGTCCCGCGTCCGCTGGCAGCACCGAAGTGTGCTAGTAACGAGAGGCGTCACAATAATTCTCCTGCATGACAATGCTTTAATGCCCGTTTGATTCATCCCGCTTACAAATGAGGTTATCATTCGCAGTTATGTCGACTTGTTACAATGATTTTCGTTATTGTCACGGCTTGCGGCCATTCTGTGGGAACGGATTTATGTGATAATGACGTTAAATACTTTTCAATTTTGTGCGTGACGTTCTGTCAGGTTGCGTGATTGTCTGAACAAAAACAGGTGTTGATTCTTTTTTTTTTTTTTTTTTAGTTTTGGTAAAATTATGGCTTTCTACTGGTAGCTATGTATTTTCCTAATGAACCTAGGTGAACTGGAAACTTTTTTTCCACAGAGTTGGGGATTGGAGTTTAACTTTCGATAAAATGCATTCGAATTCTACTTTGCTCAAACATTTATTCGTTAACAGGGTTTCTTCAAAAGTATTTGAATAGCATACCAACATTAAGATATAGTAAATTCGGGCAGTATGGTAAAATAAATCAAACTGTTACTAAATAAAAACAGATCAACGAGAGCAGATGTTGTAATGAAGCTTACTCAATTAGAATTTTGACCAGTTACCTACCTTCATTTACAATCTAAAACACGGCACCCATGCAAAGGTACCTTAATATATCCTTCCTCACATATACCTCATTGCCATTCACTCCAAAATGATACTATTAAATCATGGAATCGCTGACACTGGCCAAGTTATCCAACTTTTCCGGACACCTTCAAGCCATTAGGGTCTTAATGACTAGCTGTAAATTGGCCATAATTCACTGGCAGTCGTAAATAACAGCGTGATAAGGGCTCTGCTGACGCGCGATGTACCAGTGTGTCTATCTTACTTAGTATGCGCGATTTATCGAGGGACAAATTTATATTGTGACATAGTTTACTTGGAGGGTAATGGAATTCTTGGTCTCGATATACTTAATTAAATGTTAGGGATTTGTGTACTGAGTTATTGTTGTGTTTTATTTTTGTTGTTTATCTATATTGAACTTTTTTACTCGCTTAATATATTATTTGCAACAAGATATGTGAGAAATTTTGATGTGTTGTCCTTTTTCGTTCAAACCTTTCTTAATATACCTACGCTATAGGTGATTGCTTCTTTGAATTCAATGTTGAGTGAAGATGACTCGCCAGTTCATTATAAAGTTTAAACTTTCTTACGAGAAAAAATACAAGGCAATTCTTCGAAGCTTCCTGAGACTTCCCTTTATTATAATTTGTTAAAAATTAGATATACTCAGTTCTAGCAGTTTCCGCATCTATTTTTATTAATATTAAAGATATTAATTTTATAAATACTACCTAATACCTACACCCTTATTTTTATAACTTGAATCTATAAGAAATATAAAATGAAATAAATTATCGTAATACTTACACTTTAACTGCCAATGAATGTTTTAAACCTAGGGATAGAGCAATAGAGTTAACAAGAAAATAGACAATCCCAACAACATTTCACACAACACGAAGACTACAAAAGGCGCAACCAATCTAAATAATTCGGAATAGAGAAAAACAAACAATTATCGTCTGTGGGGGGTAGGCGCTAAATTAGCAATTACTTAGCCCCACAAACCGCCATTATCTCGACTCACCGTAACTCGCGGCTAGATAACTGTTATTGCCATCATTGCGCCTGATTTAAACAAACCGAACGACAGAGACGCGTCACGCGTTCAAGAGTTAAGAAGGTATAGACGGTACGTAATCTTAGGTATATCTGGGGTAGTAAGATAGGTGAGAAATAGGTAGCTAATTAAAAATGCAAATAAAAAATGTATTTAACAGGCAACATTTTTTATTTCATTCAAAAGTACCAGGTACTTAGGAATGTTACAAGTGTTTCAAACTTTGAAAAAACTCCCTGAAATATAACTTTTAAGCAGGTTATGTAATATGGTGGTGAATTTTATTAGCATTGTGTTACAAATATTAAAACCATAGCATACCTTCCTACTGACCTGATCAATATTTTATTTCCACAGATTTCTTTCAACTATAACATGACGACTCATCGGCAGTAAATTAGTTATCAGTCGCTTACAAACGAATTTAAAACGTTCAGCAAACGGTTAAATTGAATCAGACAGCTGACCCCCGTAGCTGTTTTCAGGTGAAACTTGTGCATTGCATTCTATTCAGTGAAGTATTTGTTCTTGTTATTTTTAATAAAGTGCTTATTTTGAGATGTCGTTTTATTTTATTCTTTTACTAAATAAACATGACGATGTCTATAAGATTCGTGTATCTACGTCAATATGAAAAGATTTGCTATATCCAAGAAGATAAGTTCATTATTCCGAAATGACCGAACACCTTCCCGTTATCTCAGCTGTTAAGATACGACGATGGATACGTCCAGAAATATTGTCATTCTTTGTTGGATGTTGGAAGGATTATATTTTAACATTAAATGTTTCAATTTTTGTTTTATTTTCCTACGTAGCCTTAAACTTAAAAAAACAATAATTTTGATTTTATTTTATATCCATATTTGCAGTCTTAATGGTACAATGGCGCCATCTATCAACTGTTCTTATCAAATTTACATTTTCATTTATTGATTTTAGTTTAATTGTAAGTGTGTAAAAACCTCCTCACAAACTGTTAAAAAATAATATAGTTAAAATCATGTTATCTTTTCAGTGTAGATTTCGATATTTTTTGGTAATATCTTGCTGGCACATTATATTTACATACATACAGACAGGTAACATTCAGTAATATAAGATAACATGATAATCGTTGAAGATAACCATTAGCATATTTAATTCCTAAAATATGCTTCCTTAAAACTATAGAATCGAATCTCCCTGTATCACAGGGGGAGGGACGAGGGGGGACATTTAGCGTGACATTTGGAGTATTTATTCGCATAATAATAATACCTCAGCGACGACGGGGCCCTCTGAGTTATGGCGGGGGAGACACCTCTGAGGTGATGTTTGATTTGTGAGGACATTCCTATTAAATAGCGAGATACATAGAAGAAATAACGAAAAATATAGAAGATTTGAATTTCGAATTAAAAGTAGAGCGGTTACCTACTTATAGCAAAAATAAAAACATAAGTAAGAATAGGAGTAAATAAACTAAATTTTCTAATAGCTTAGTAATATACTATTATTTACTAGTTGATCCACGTTATAAAATGAAACTTTACTATAGTAGATATTATTCGTACTATAAGAACAAATAAAATATTAGAACCTGATTTATTTACGACATTCTACCTTCTAGCTGTTTACTTTCCATGTATTTTTTTTTTGTATTTAAATTTTATATCTCAATAAGTTTGTAGAAAATTTTATATCAAGTATGAATCGAATACTTTATTTTATCACATTCGATTCCGAAATTTACCTTGAAAGCCACACCCAAAAAGGTCAATTATCATTTACCATTTAATAACTCTAAACATCGGCGTATCCTCCTCACCTAACGCGACTCGTCCATCGCCTCAAGATTAAGGCATTACAAGAGGCACCAGCCTCTGTACTGTTACACCTTGAATCACCTTTACATAGCTCCTTATCAAACATTACAAGCCACTGGAATTTAAAATACTTTCATTGGAATAGATTTGTATGGGTTTTGAAATGCTATGTACTTTTTAGCTGATTATTGTCAGTAATAGAATTGCAGTTGTATTTTTTTAATAGAATTGAATTAGTATTTTTAAATATATTTTTAACAATTTACATTCTGAGTACTTACTTAATTGCAAAAGTCGAATTGTATGAAAATTTTTAAGAAGATTCAAGCCTTGCCGTAAATAGAATTTAGCCCTGAATTAGCTACTAAATCATAATAATTAATGTGATTATTCTGTACTCTTTAACTTGCAAGGTGTACAAAGACACAAACCTAATAAAAATGTAATAGAAATACGTATTCCTGCAGAAATATAAACTTTTCAAATCAAACATTTATTTTTTATCTCTCAAAGAAACTAACAAGGTAAGAAGACATTATAACCGTGATTACTCCGTCAAACCGACACCAAATAACCGTGGATTAATCTCGAAGAATTAACGGGATCTTTGGACCAATCACGGTGAAGGGTTAAGTCAGACAGGGGCTTACTTGAACGTCTTGTGATTGTTGACATTTTATCCCTAAGGCCTTATATAGGTAAATTCGCTTTATATAGGTAAATACGTGAATTAGCTTTTTGTCAGTAAACAAGGAAAATGGACCATCGATGTGCATCATTCTATTTACTGTGGTAATATTGAATTTAAATAAACATGGTTTTTATTTTATTATACCACTAGCTTACCGCCCGCGGCTTCGCCCGCTTTGTCTAAAACCTAATAAATTATATACTAAACCCTTCCTCTTGAATCACTCTATCTATTAAAAAAAATAAAAAAAAAGACGGGTTGCACTCCGGGAGTGCCGGCAGAAGTGAAAACTTGATTATTAACGTTGAGCATGTTTGATATCCATCCGTCTTACGCTTTTTCGATCAGGTCACGTGTCCTGACGCGAGTTTAAGATTTTATACCCAACGCCGCTAAAGAAGTTTTCACTTCAAAAACCGCATCAAAATACGTTGCGTAGTTTTAAAGATTTAAGCATACAAAGGGACATAGGGACAGAGAAAGCGACTTTGTTTTATACTATGTAGTGATTACTATTGCGTTAATTGGCAAAACGAACAAATGTATTGATAAATGATTAAATCTGAACGTATCTAGTTATATGTTGAGTGCTTTTGTCGTAGCATGTATAGAGATACAAAAGTAGGAAAACTATAATAAGGCATTCAGAAATAAGTCCAAATAATTTTACAGTTCATTAAAAAAAAAAACAGTAATTGAACCATATAGTACTCGTTATAATGTGACTCAATAACTGTACATACAAAATTGTCATCTCAATCCAACCCTCACAACTAAACCGCTCCAAAACCAGCTAATTCCATCAAAAAAACATCTTCAAAAAAAGTCGACTGCAAGCCCTCGCAAGATATTGGAGCGTGTTGACATATTTACGGCCTCTTCGACTATTAAGTAGTGATTTAGTGCTACATATCTCGATGGATACGTTTTTATCGCGCGCCGTACATCCTTGCGCTCTATTATACAAACCATTGTGAAGCGCCATCTAGCGTTAGATATGATGGGAACTTAATGCGTGGTTCTTTGAAATTAACGTATTTTGAACTTGTTATGTGTATAGGTATACTCCCAAAGTTTTATTTGTTTAAACTAAAAGTTCAAATTTTTGAGATATTTTTTTGTGACAGGAATTTTCTTATGCATTTTGCGATGTTCTAACTGTATTATGTTTTCCCGATTTGTGACAAAGACAGTTTGCCTGATAATAATTATTTAATAATTTTCATTGCAAAACATGTTGTGAATAGAACACTTTAAACATATAATTTATCTACTTTATAATTCGTCTTATGATAATACCTACCTACCTACATTGTTTAATGATACACTAGTATAGGCATCATAGAATGCAACTTATGCATATTACAATCTTTATGAAAAATCCTCCTTAACACAACAGATTAATTAAACCAAATAACAAAAGCTAATCTACTGCAAACTTTAATAATGTACACCGGACCACGGGGCAATGCGCGAAACTAATTAAAATCAAATTAATCGTAAAAAAACCGGCATCACGTCAAATTGAGCGTAAAATTTCAAGAAGAAAAACAATGGAGAAGCGACGATAACGGACCACGACTTAAATTAAATCGGAGCTGTTTCGAGGAACCCTTTTATGCGAATATACGGGTATACAATTTGGACGTACACGTTTGTAAACGTTTATGTAATGTAGACACATCACATAAACGTTTCCAATATGTAATATCTTGTATTCAGCTCTAACTTTATTTTGAGACAGAACTTGGCTTACTTGCCTTGTGCACATATTATATTGTTTGGCATTTAATTATTACCTACTTATACTCAATGCATTTTTAATTTATCATTTTATTGGCCAATAGCTCTATTACAAAAATTATTGAGTTTTTAAATAATAACATGAACGACTTCCCCCGTTCTTTTTACCTGACTACGGCAAAGCAAAAGGAGGGAGGGCAAACATGAAAATTTATCTCTACATAGTGGAATATTGCATACTTCAGAATAGTATTGTATGACATTATTGTCAATTTACAACGAAGGCACCTTGGTAGAGTCTACTGTGTCCATTTACTTGCAACTACATTAGCAACTTTGTTCAGTTCAGTATTCTGAAAATTTTGTTTTATACTTTTTCAGCGCCGTTTTTTGTCGTAGTTGGGTTTTAGTTTTTTTTACTTTTTATTATAGAAAATATAAATGTATTTAATGCTTAAGTGAAGATTGAAAAATCACATTCAACACACAACCTTCTGTTTTGTCGCACTGTTATTTTCAAAATATAATCCGTATGTTTTACCACCGGGGTTAACTCTGAACTCCAGGCAAGGTATGAATATTTACGAAAGCATTAATTATTTTTTAACTTTCTACGGTTTTAAGAGGATTTTCTTAGCCCGGTCGGGAAGTGGTGAATGACTGTGATTATTTTTAGTTAGCCAACTTTTCCCCACGCCGATATACTTCCCAACAATGCATTTTTAAAGTTCAATAATATTCAATTAATTTTATCGGCCGGTAGAATTTCAAAGCGACGTAGCTTTTTTTTAATTAAAACTACCCGTCAAAAATACTTTCCGTTTAATAAAGGACATAACTCATTGCTAAATAATAATTAGCTAGCTTACTTTCAGATAACTATTATTAATTTTAGATGAATACTTACTCTTAATATAGATACTATAATTCAAACTAAATCGAACTACTGATAAATAATTAAACAATTCACATTCTCTATATAAAATGGAGAGGAGGTTGTAACTTGTAACTATTACCACCGGATTCATCGACGTTCACCTGCGCTGCACATATCACAATGAAATATACGTACCATAAATACTATGTAATACAAGTTACAACATATATACAATTGCGTATCAATATAAAAATAAAAATTCACAATTTAAACATACTTTTCATTACTTACGTCATGTTCTACGAGCTACAACCGCGTAGCCGCGTAGCACCGTAGCCAAGCCAAACGCAAGCATTAATAAAATTTAATTCGCACAGTTTATAAAGAGAGAACAGGACAAATTAGTAATAAACACGGAGAAATAATGGCCGGAGTTTGATAGTACATTCAAATCTAGTGTACACATTAAGTGTAATGGTGGAGGTCTGCGCCTCGAGATGACGCAGAAAGACTGTTGTGGATAATCTTATAGTATTTAAATGTTTTATTTTTACTATTTCTGCACTTGAAAAACTATAGTAGAATGACAAATGTCTATATAATGATATAGTCGTTTTAATCCTTTTAATGAATATTTATATTAGTAATAATTGAGTCTCTTATGTTTAACAAAAATTATTAATTAAAAGTTAGTTGTTACTGTACATACTTATAATGATGCAATTAATAGAGTTATGATTACAATTAGTGATAAATTTTACTAAATTTTGTTCTGAAATTTAAATCAGAAACTACAAACAGATTTTATCGTTTTAAACTTTTTAAGGTTAATACACTAACTTCATAATTTTCTTTGAATTTTATCTAAAAAACAACTATCTACAACCACACCTCAGACCATGTCTTCTTGCCTCCCACCGGATTCCGGAACCTCCCAACATCTTACAATCCTTCAAGAAAACGCGGAAAAACCAACAACAAAGCAGGCTCATCCACACTATCCTCACCCCATTCCCTTGCAGCGGTACACCAACAAATTCTCGGCTCATTTGTTTTTTATTCATCCACCAGCGTAATCGAAAGTATAAATCGACCTTAACTACGCGCGCAGGCCTCAGATAGCCACCGTTAACTCGTAATAAGAGAATAAACTTTACTTATGAAATATCAAACTTTCTGCTGCGGTAATGCGATGCGGGCTTATTCGTAAATAGTAAAAAGTTAACGCCTTATGGTAAATTGGAGCAATGTTTCTTGTAGGCGTTTTGTTCTTAGTTTATCATGATATATCTTTAATTTAATTACACAACTATGTATTATATATTTTTTCTCTTAAGAAAGGCATTACTATTCCGAACATATGAATTGTGTTTTTATTACTTATATTATTTGATGCACTTTATTTATTTTTGATTGCTAACATTAAATCCATAAAACGATAAAGTTACGTCTACTTTTCCAAAAGTAATACATAGTAACATATTAACATGAAAACAATTATATTTAATACGACTAAAATAATCATAATATTTTTACTAATATTATAAAATCTCCCATATATTTACGATTATTGTATGGTCAGGGGGAGCGACCATTAAACTCATACATATAAAGCCTTATTTAATCCCGTTCATATTAACACATAAATAACAATGTTTAACCGATTTGTCTGTCCGTTCGGTGTAATTAGCTAAACTTAACGACTCACTCATTTCGTATAACGAGCTGTACATACATACTGTACATTTAATTTCCGCTTATGTTCATGGTTTTAGCGTAATTGGGGAATGATAAATAATATTTAATTGTTTACGCCTTTTAAAAATGTTTAGGCAAGTTTATCCAGAATGTATTGATATAAGACATTCTGCATAGTGCAGTACTAAAAGCGTAAGTTTTGTGTCGAGAGAAAATGGATTCAATTCCCGCTAATAGCTAATCAAAAAATGTGTCAGTGTAGTAAGAAACAAGGTGCTTGACTTGTCTTATAATAAAAAATTGTCAAGCTTTCGAAAACTTGCCCT
>CAJQZM010042628.1:0-14424 GCA_907164665.1 Colias nastes | reverse complement strand
TTGTATATTGTGTGATCAGATAAATATTATATCGTAGTTTATTCATAATATTGCAAGCAGAGATGCAGAAATCTGTTGAATTTTCACGCCTTAAAGACAGCACTTAAAAACTTTAAATCTGAAAACATGCTAAAACGCCATCTATATATCGTTCGTGTTTCTTAAAATGGCCCTATACATTAACACCATTCTTAGAAATAACACACGGGAAGTAAAGTGAGCGATAAATCACTATGAATCAAACATACGACGAAATTTACGAGCCCACAATAATTATAAGTTGGATAGAGTGCTTCAAAATCATCTATAGAGCAATATTCCTACACGCTAGTGTAAATATTTTGATCGTATGAACGGCCACAATGCCGTGAATCAGATTGCTAACGAATAAATCCGTCGACGGTTTGTATAACAGTACATACATATTTTGTTACGCGTTTTAAATCGAAGTATGTGCGTCCGTGCGTGGTGGCCATGTTTCTGGCGATTTGGGGATATTTTAAAGTGACTATATCGATTATAGGAGTGGTCTAATAAAGTAGTTGTGTTACTGGATAACTAAAAATAATTTAATGAATTGGTCTACACTTTTGTTATAAAAATTTTGTTACATTGAGGTCTACCGCCTGTAGTAAGGGAGCGTCCATAAATTACGTGAGGTGTTTTTGTCCATTTTTTGACCCTCCCTCCCCCTCTGGTGAGATATCATGAGATTTTATTGAACCCCCTCCCCCATCCCCCCATCTCACGGGAGATTTTTCAAAATGTGGGTTTCTTATGTTTATTTGTCATTGTAAAAAGAAAAAAAAAATTGCTTCGTGCTTTTGTTTACGACTAGTTAAAAATAGTATTTAATATGTATTGCTGAAAGTTATAATAAGGGCCGATTTTTCAATGCTTGGATAAAACTTATCCGTCCAATAAAGTATTACACGATAATATTAAACTGTCACGTAAACTGTCAAATAAGGGCAATTAGAATACGTTTTTAAAATGGTAGTTTTATACATTATTCGACGAATAAGTTTTATCCAAGCATTGAAAAATCGGCCCTTAGTGTTATAACAAGGTAACAATAGAATATTTTAATCTTAACCGTAACATTAAAATCTTAAGCATGTTATTTGGATTAAATGGACCAAAAGAGTATAATTTGTTTTTTTTCAATTAAAAAAAAATTGCGTGATATTTGCCGACACCCCCCCTCTCCCCACCGTAAGGTTAGATGAGATTTTACTCGACCCCCTCCCCCCCTAAAACAACTCACGTAATTTATGGACGCCCCCTAACATCTACATAGAGACAGTTTTATTTGATGTAATCGTTTTTTCTAATCAAAAAATCTTAATCTTAATAGATGAATGAATAAATTATAAGTTATTTTGCATTACAAACCTGTATTAAAATACAACTTATTATTCAAATATTGTTGCTATTGCGTAGCACATCTCAAACGTAAGTTAATTACTTATATGCTTTAAATTTTTATAAAAATTTTGATGGTTTTCAATTTATCTTCATCGCAGCAACCATTTTCTTCTATAGCTGGTTTTGTAACTTAATCATTCAAACTGGAATTTAAAATATTTCTCGATTTGAAATAAGCGTAATTGTAATACTTTTAATAAATCTTCTATTTTTTTTTAAGATTCTGTCGCCTTTACTTTCAATGAAGAAGAAGAAACAAAGATGTGTAGTTTATTTATTTTATTTATTTATAAAAAGTTATTATTTATGCACATACAATATTATGAATAAATTGCGTTTAAATCTAGTCACAAGTTTTTTATTTTTATTCCAAATTATAGTCCCATGAATCCCGTTCATCTCATTCGGTGGTCACCCTACGAATGGCATAGTTGCCACTGTTTACGTTTCTGTGTGAGATCGCTCGAACAATTCGTCATCGGCCGAATGAATCTCTCAACACTTACCAACTTTGCTTGCACGGAAGAGTTGTGTATGTTTAGACAGGACTTTTAATGTTAAATTAAAATTTTAAGTTAATAACATATAGATTTAAGTGACCATAATTCAATTTTGATTGTCTTATTCATGTTAAACATTTAATTAACAATCGTTTAAATATAACCCTTCCCTTGAAATTCATTTGCCGTTGATGTTTAACTGAATAAAAAGCCTTGAAAAAATATTTTGGCTATTACACCCATAGTCTATACGCTGCATTTCGTTTAAGACTGTTTCAAATAACATAATTAAACTTGTTATTTCTTAATCTCCAACTTACTTACCAGTTAATATTCAACCTAAACTTTTAAAACCACGTCTTACAACAAGTTGTAAAGATTTTCATACCTCAATCTTCTTAGTAGTTAATACTTTATCATCTGACCAAATTACCACATACATTAGCCAGCTCTAAACCTCCCTAACTCTTCAAAGCTCTCAATCTTGCTTCTTCGATCCAGCCGCGCTGACGATCGACAGATGATCTGATGTACGGCTGCAACATTCGGATCCGATTTATTTGTATTTTCAATTATAATTAATAGCGCATTGAAGGTTACGTGCAATACATTCTGCATGAACTCTAAAATAGATCGAACCTGGATTTAGAAGGGACTATTGGAATATTATACCTATATAGATTTCTATCTTTATATTATTTTTTGTATATATGTATTTCAATATTGAAGAAAACAATCATTTGATTAAGTCAAGACACACACAGGACAGACAAGGCTGATCTTTCTGCTTTAAAAGAATGCAAATAACTGAGTTAGATGCCATGCAAGTCTCAGTAATCCGCTTGTCAAACAAAATTTTATTTGAATTTGCAGTGTTTATCTCTTTTAAAAAGTGGTAATGTGTTTAACAATCGATAAATATCAAATTGATTAATTAATCATTCATCACATGTATAATGCAATTAAATATTTATTTTAATATAAATCTTAGATATATTTACACTTAAAAATAAGGCTCATTTCACATTCGGTTAAATATAAACGACTTAACAAGCTTACAGGCGCCCAATTATTTGTATTTACCTGATAACTAGATTAAATATGTACCTATTAGCGGAGATATTTAAAATACAATTCGACAGTTCACTGGGCACATTTTCATTAATTAATACGTTTACAACGTCATTGGTTTTAATGGGGAATAATTTCAAATTAAAACGAATTCCGAGCATTATCGGTCAGGGTAAATTTATTTGCAATTTTGATATATCCAAAACAGAAGTGGGAATCTTTATAATTATTAAAATAATTACAGGACGAACAAACAGTTAACGACCGCAATCAAGCCCAGATGTGCATTAACAGGATTCATTATCAACAAAAATGAGTTTATATTTATTTGTGTTGTCGCCGCAAACGTCAAAACAGTGCGGCTGTCACGCCGCAAAAACTAGGCGCCGATGTGCGGGTTTAATCAATGTGACATAGGCAATGTGATTTGTTATCTATGTGTAATTAAATGAGTTATATACATAGTTATATAATACTAGCTGCGCTTCGCTGTTTCACCCGCGTGGCTCCGCTCCTGTTGGTCTTACCGTAATGATATTATAGCCTTCCTCGATAAATGGGCTGTCTAACACCGAAAATTTTTTTCAAATCGGACCAGTAGTTCCTGAGTTTAACGCGTTCAAACAAACAAACTCTTCAGCTTTATAATATTAAGTATAGATTACCCGTCAACATGTTCTCGACTAGTTCACTGGGCTCTAAAGCTATAAGATCCTCAATAAAGTATAGTCAACATCAAATAAAGTCAATTATGCGATCTAGTACTAATGTTTCATTCGTCTAAAGTTACTTAACAGCTCAACAATTTGATTTTTATTGTAATTATTGTGCTGTATACTAAAAATTTTGTGAAGTCGGCAAATTGGATCATTATTGTATCCAACTATTAGTTATTCAATCAGATGAAAATAATAAATAAATTATTTATTTGTCTCAAAACCAGAAGAAACACACAACATTCAACAAGTTACAGAAAGTGGAATTAAACATACATAAAACATGTAAATCGATATATTGTTTCATTTGCTAGAAATATTACAATGCAAAGAAGAACATATCACTTTTAACCAACTATTATAGTGAAATCTAATAAAAAACAACAATTCAATACACACGACTTAATCATAAATTAATCGTATATCAAAAAAACGGAACCCACTGTCAGTATCAATTCGCAGCTCAATGATCACGCACAAAGGGTATGCAACTAAAACTTTGTTGGTTCAGGAATACAGGAAGGCTCTTTTACATATTATATTGTTAGTGTAATTAATAGCTTTGTATTTTTATTACATCTAATAACCTGAATTTGCAATAATTTCAAATATTGTAAAGATTTATCATATATATGTCAACAGTAATGGTTATACCACACCACGTATTTTAAGAGTACCTACACAACGAACATCCCTTTTAATTTAATCACATAAGGGTGTGACAAAGGAAGTAACGCTGGATTTCAAAATATTATTAAAGAAACTCCTACGATATGAACTGTCTTTACCTAACCTAAGAATTTAGTTGAAACCATAGACTAGCCACAAGTCAACACGATTGTGTTAAATTATACTGTAGGAACTTTCAAAGGAACTATCAGCTACATTGTTGATTCCTTGATTTAAGCGATTCGAATGACTTTGTTAAGTATTAAATATCAGTAAAGATACCACGAAGATCTTTAAATACCATACAGAATAACATAACTTCAGACAAGAAGCAAGTCATCACACCATTAACACCCACATTTAAACTATATCAAGAACTACGAATTACATCCAATGCAAAGCATAAACAAACAGCAATTATCTTTCAGATAAAACACCGCATTAACGTCACACAAATTAATGATAAACGCCGCTAATGTCAAACACAAAGCGAATATATTCAAAATGGCGCGACAAAGCGTTCATTATATTATCTCACCAATAAAATCGGTGATGTTCTAAATTTCCCAAATTTATTTATTTATTGCTTTTATAATACGTCCGAGTATATATCACAGGGCTGTCATACTGGCGGGCGATAATGCAAAATTTGCGGCCAGAGAATGGCATGGAGTTGCTCTGGAGTTTATATTTTGTTTTTTTTAACTAATCTGTACATATGATCACTTCTGTACTATCATACTTACCGCAGACAAACTTTTTTGGTCTTAGGCCTATGCTCTCGTAAGTTTAAATGTTTTTAATTATTGCAAAAGCTTTAAAAGTTGATGAGTTCTGTAAAATCTGCGATTTTCCACTTCTATATTACAAAAGTACAACAATATGAGATAAACAAAAATAGTACGATAAGTGACTCTACATTGACCCTTGCTAAAGTTGCTATACTTGTCTTACGTTAACATGTACTTAAAGGCCTATTCAAATCAGAGCGGTATCTGCTACCGCTGTGGCCCGTGGTCGAGTATAACGATCAGTACGCATTTCACTACGTAAGTGATTTAATCGCGTACCCATCGGGATACCGTTAACTAGGGCGGTAGCAGATACCACTTTAGTTTGAATAGGCCCTAAGAGGAGATACCGTGACTACCGTCTTTATTTTAACACACCAATGCGACTCCACACGTTCCCTGTCCCGCGTCCGCTGGCAGCACCGAAGTGTGCTAGTAACGAGAGGCGTCACAATAATTCTCCTGCATGACAATGCTTTAATGCCCGTTTGATTCATCCCGCTTACAAATGAGGTTATCATTCGCAGTTATGTCGACTTGTTACAATGATTTTCGTTATTGTCACGGCTTGCGGCCATTCTGTGGGAACGGATTTATGTGATAATGACGTTAAATACTTTTCAATTTTGTGCGTGACGTTCTGTCAGGTTGCGTGATTGTCTGAACAAAAACAGGTGTTGATTCTTTTTTTTTTTTTTTTAGTTTTGGTAAAATTATGGCTTTCTACTGGTAGCTATGTATTTTCCTAATGAACCTAGGTGAACTGGAAACTTTTTTTCCACAGAGTTGGGGATTGGAGTTTAACTTTCGATAAAATGCATTCGAATTCTACTTTGCTCAAACATTTATTCGTTAACAGGGTTTCTTCAAAAGTATTTGAATAGCATACCAACATTAAGATATAGTAAATTCGGGCAGTATGGTAAAATAAATCAAACTGTTACTAAATAAAAACAGATCAACGAGAGCAGATGTTGTAATGAAGCTTACTCAATTAGAATTTTGACCAGTTACCTACCTTCATTTACAATCTAAAACACGGCACCCATGCAAAGGTACCTTAATATATCCTTCCTCACATATACCTCATTGCCATTCACTCCAAAATGATACTATTAAATCATGGAATCGCTGACACTGGCCAAGTTATCCAACTTTTCCGGACACCTTCAAGCCATTAGGGTCTTAATGACTAGCTGTAAATTGGCCATAATTCACTGGCAGTCGTAAATAACAGCGTGATAAGGGCTCTGCTGACTCGCGATGTACCAGTGTGTCTATCTTACTTAGTATGCGCGATTTATCGAGGGACAAATTTATATTGTGACATAGTTTACTTGGAGGGTAATGGAATTCTTGGTCTCGATATACTTAATTAAATGTTAGGGATTTGTGTACTGAGTTATTGTTGTGTTTTATTTTTGTTGTTTATCTATATTGAACTTTTTTACTCGCTTAATATATTATTTGCAACAAGATATGTGAGAAATTTTGATGTGTTGTCCTTTTTCGTTCAAACCTTTCTTAATATACCTACGCTATAGGTGATTGCTTCTTTGAATTCAATGTTGAGTGAAGATGACTCGCCAGTTCATTATAAAGTTTAAACTTTCTTACGAGAAAAAATACAAGGCAATTCTTCGAAGCTTCCTGAGACTTCCCTTTATTATAATTTGTTAAAAATTAGATATACTCAGTTCTAGCAGTTTCCGCATCTATTTTTATTAATATTAAAGATATTAATTTTATAAATACTACCTAATACCTACACCCTTATTTTTATAACTTGAATCTATAAGAAATATAAAATGAAATAAATTATCGTAATACTTACACTTTAACTGCCAATGAATGTTTTAAACCTAGGGATAGAGCAATAGAGTTAACAAGAAAATAGACAATCCCAACAACATTTCACACAACACGAAGACTACAAAAGGCGCAACCAATCTAAATAATTCGGAATAGAGAAAAACAAACAATTATCGTCTGTGGGGGGTAGGCGCTAAATTAGCAATTACTTAGCCCCACAAACCGCCATTATCTCGACTCACCGTAACTCGCGGCTAGATAACTGTTATTGCCATCATTGCGCCTGATTTAAACAAACCGAACGACAGAGACGCGTCACGCGTTCAAGAGTTAAGAAGGTATAGACGGTACGTAATCTTAGGTATATCTGGGGTAGTAAGATAGGTGAGAAATAGGTAGCTAATTAAAAATGCAAATAAAAAATGTATTTAACAGGCAACATTTTTTATTTCATTCAAAAGTACCAGGTACTTAGGAATGTTACAAGTGTTTCAAACTTTGAAAAAACTCCCTGAAATATAACTTTTAAGCAGGTTATGTAATATGGTGGTGAATTTTATTAGCATTGTGTTACAAATATTAAAACCATAGCATACCTTCCTACTGACCTGATCAATATTTTATTTCCACAGATTTCTTTCAACTATAACATGACGACTCATCGGCAGTAAATTAGTTATCAGTCGCTTAGAAACGAATTTAAAACGTTCAGCAAACGGTTAAATTGAATCAGACAGCTGACCCCCGTAGCTGTTTTCAGGTGAAACTTGTGCATTGCATTCTATTCAGTGAAGTATTTGTTCTTGTTATTTTTAATAAAGTGCTTATTTTGAGATGTCGTTTTATTTTATTCTTTTACTAAATAAACATGACGATGTCTATAAGATTCGTGTATCTACGTCAATATGAAAAGATTTGCTATATCCAAGAAGATAAGTTCATTATTCCGAAATGACCGAACACCTTCCCGTTATCTCAGCTGTTAAGATACGACGATGGATACGTCCAGAAATATTGTCATTCTTTGTTGGATGTTGGAAGGATTATATTTTAACATTAAATGTTTCAATTTTTGTTTTATTTTCCTACGTAGCCTTAAACTAAAAAAAACAATAATTTTGATTTTATTTTATATCCATATTTGCAGTCTTAATGGTACAATGGCGCCATCTATCAACTGTTCTTATCAAATTTACATTTTCATTTATTGATTTTAGTTTAATTGTAAGTGTGTAAAAACCTCCTCACAAACTGTTAAAAAATAATATAGTTAAAATCATGTTATCTTTTCAGTGTAGATTTCGATATTTTTTGGTAATATCTTGCTGGCACATTATATTTACATACATACAGACAGGTAACATTCAGTAATATAAGATAACATGATAATCGTTGAAGATAACCATTAGCATATTTAATTCCTAAAATATGCTTCCTTAAAACTATAGAATCGAATCTCCCTGTATCACAGGGGGAGGGACGAGGGGGGACATTTAGCGTGACATTTGGAGTATTTATTCGCATAATAATAATACCTCAGCGACGACGGGGCCCTCTGAGTTATGGCGGGGGAGACACCTCTGAGGTGATGTTTGATTTGTGAGGACATTCCTATTAAATAGCGAGATACATAGAAGAAATAACGAAAAATATAGAAGATTTGAATTTCGAATTAAAAGTAGAGCGGTTACCTACTTATAGCAAAAATAAAAACATAAGTAAGAATAGGAGTAAATAAACTAAATTTTCTAATAGCTTAGTAATATACTATTATTTACTAGTTGATCCACGTTATAAAATGAAACTTTACTATAGTAGATATTATTCGTACTATAAGAACAAATAAAATATTAGAACCTGATTTATTTACGACATTCTACCTTCTAGCTGTTTACTTTCAATGTATTTTTTTTTGTATTTAAATTTTATATCTCAATAAGTTTGTAGAAAATTTTATATCAAGTATGAATCGAATACTTTATTTTATCACATTCGATTCCGAAATTTACCTTGAAAGCCACACCCAAAAAGGTCAATTATCATTTACCATTTAATAACTCTAAACATCGGCGTATCCTCCTCACCTAACGCGACTCGTCCATCGCCTCAAGATTAAGGCATTACAAGAGGCACCAGCCTCTGTACTGTTACACCTTGAATCACCTTTACATAGCTCCTTATCAAACATTACAAGCCACTGGAATTTAAAATACTTTCATTGGAATAGATTTGTATGGGTTTTGAAATGCTATGTACTTTTTAGCTGATTATTGTCAGTAATAGAATTGCAGTTGTATTTTTTAAATAGAATTGAATTAGTATTTTTAAATATATTTTTAACAATTTACATTCTGAGTACTTACTTAATTGCAAAAGTCGAATTGTATGAAAATTTTTAAGAAGATTCAAGCCTCGCCGTAAATAGAATTTAGCCCTGAATTAGCTACTAAATCATAATAATTAATGTGATTATTCTGTACTCTTTAACTTGCAAGGTGTACAAAGACACAAACCTAATAAAAATGTAATA
The DNA here is from genome assembly GCA_907164665.1 of Colias nastes. Lineage (NCBI taxonomy): Eukaryota > Metazoa > Arthropoda > Insecta > Lepidoptera > Pieridae > Colias > Colias nastes. The sequence goes on along the minus strand of CAJQZM010042628.1, from coordinate 4,907 downwards.
GAAATACGTATTCCTGCAGAAATATAAACTTTTCAAATCAAACATTTATTTTTTATCTCTCAAAGAAACTAACAAGGTAAGAAGACATTATAACCGTGATTACTCCGTCAAACCGACACCAAATAACCGTGGATTAATCTCGAAGAATTAACGGGATCTTTGGACCAATCACGGTGAAGGGTTAAGTCAGACAGGGGCTTACTTGAACGTCTTGTGATTGTTGACATTTTATCCCTAAGGCCTTATATAGGTAAATTCGCTTTATATAGGTAAATACGTGAATTAGCTTTTTGTCAGTAAACAAGGAAAATGGACCATCGATGTGCATCATTCTATTTACTGTGGTAATATTGAATTTAAATAAACATGGTTTTTATTTTATTATACCACTAGCTTACCGCCCGCGGCTTCGCCCGCTTTGTCTAAAACCTAATAAATTATATACTAAACCCTTCCTCTTGAATCACTCTATCTATTAAAAAAAATAAAAAAAAAGACGGGTTGCACTCCGGGAGTGCCGGCAGAAGTGAAAACTTGATTATTAACGTTGAGCATGTTTGATATCCATCCGTCTTACGCTTTTTCGATCAGGTCACGTGTCCTGACGCGAGTTTAAGATTTTATACCCAACGCCGCTAAAGAAGTTTTCACTTCAAAAACCGCATCAAAATACGTTGCGTAGTTTTAAAGATTTAAGCATACAAAGGGACATAGGGACAGAGAAAGCGACTTTGTTTTATACTATGTAGTGATTACTATTGCGTTAATTGGCAAAACGAACAAATGTATTGATAAATGATTAAATCTGAACGTATCTAGTTATATGTTGAGTGCTTTTGTCGTAGCATGTATAGAGATACAAAAGTAGGAAAACTATAATAAGGCATTCAGAAATAAGTCCAAATAATTTTACAGTTCATTAAAAAAAAAACAGTAATTGAACCATATAGTACTCGTTATAATGTGACTCAATAACTGTACATACAAAATTGTCATCTCAATCCAACCCTCACAACTAAACCGCTCCAAAACCAGCTAATTCCATCAAAAAAACATCTTCAAAAAAAGTCGACTGCAAGCCCTCGCAAGATATTGGAGCGTGTTGACATATTTACGGCCTCTTCGACTATTAAGTAGTGATTTAGTGCTACATATCTCGATGGATACGTTTTTATCGCGCGCCGTACATCCTTGCGCTCTATTATACAAACCATTGTGAAGCGCCATCTAGCGTTAGATATGATGGGAACTTAATGCGTGGTTCTTTGAAATTAACGTATTTTGAACTTGTTATGTGTATATATAACTAGGTATACTCCCAAAGTTTTATTTGTTTAAACTAAAAGTTCAAATTTTTGAGATATTTTTTTGTGACAGGAATTTTCTTATGCATTTTGCGATGTTCTAACTGTATTATGTTTTCCCGATTTGTGACAAAGACAGTTTGCCTGATAATAATTATTTAATAATTTTCATTGCAAAACATGTTGTGAATAGAACACTTTAAACATATAATTTATCTACTTTATAATTCGTCTTATGATAATACCTACCTACCTACATTGTTTAATGATACACTAGTATAGGCATCATAGAATGCAACTTATGCATATTACAATCTTTATGAAAAATCCTCCTTAACACAACAGATTAATTAAACCAAATAACAAAAGCTAATCTACTGCAAACTTTAATAATGTACACCGGACCACGGGGCAATGCGCGAAACTAATTAAAATCAAATTAATCGTAAAAAAACCGGCATCACGTCAAATTGAGCGTAAAATTTCAAGAAGAAAAACAATGGAGAAGCGACGATAACGGACCACGACTTAAATTAAATCGGAGCTGTTTCGAGGAACCCTTTTATGCGAATATACGGGTATACAATTTGGACGTACACGTTTGTAAACGTTTATGTAATGTAGACACATCACATAAACGTTTCCAATATGTAATATCTTGTATTCAGCTCTAACTTTATTTTGAGACAGAACTTGGCTTACTTGCCTTGTGCACATATTATATTGTTTGGCATTTAATTATTACCTACTTATACTCAATGCATTTTTAATTTATCATTTTATTGGCCAATAGCTCTATTACAAAAATTATTGAGTTTTTAAATAATAACATGAACGACTTCCCCCGTTCTTTTTACCTGACTACGGCAAAGCAAAAGGAGGGAGGGCAAACATGAAAATTTATCTCTACATAGTGGAATATTGCATACTTCAGAATAGTATTGTATGACATTATTGTCAATTTACAACGAAGGCACCTTGGTAGAGTCTACTGTGTCCATTTACTTGCAACTACATTAGCAACTTTGTTCAGTTCAGTATTCTGAAAATTTTGTTTTATACTTTTTCAGCGCCGTTTTTTGTCGTAGTTGGGTTTTAGTTTTTTTTACTTTTTATTATAGAAAATATAAATGTATTTAATGCTTAAGTGAAGATTGAAAAATCACATTCAACACACAACCTTCTGTTTTGTCGCACTGTTATTTTCAAAATATAATCCGTATGTTTTACCACCGGGGTTAACTCTGAACTCCAGGCAAGGTATGAATATTTACGAAAGCATTAATTATTTTTTAACTTTCTACGGTTTTAAGAGGATTTTCTTAGCCCGGTCGGGAAGTGGTGAATGACTGTGATTATTTTTAGTTAGCCAACTTTTCCCCACGCCGATATACTTCCCAACAATGCATTTTTAAAGTTCAATAATATTCAATTAATTTTATCGGCCGGTAGAATTTCAAAGCGACGTAGCTTTTTTTTAATTAAAACTACCCGTCAAAAATACTTTCCGTTTAATAAAGGACATAACTCATTGCTAAATAATAATTAGCTAGCTTACTTTCAGATAACTATTATTAATTTTAGATGAATACTTACTCTTAATATAGATACTATAATTCAAACTAAATCGAACTACTGATAAATAATTAAACAATTCACATTCTCTATATAAAATGGAGAGGAGGTTGTAACTTGTATTACATAGTATTTATGGTACGTATATTTCATTGTGATATGTGCAGCGCAGGTGAACGTCGATGAATCCGGTGGTAATAGTTACAAGTTACAACATATATACAATTGCGTATCAATATAAAAATAAAAATTCACAATTTAAACATACTTTTCATTACTTACGTCATGTTCTACGAGCTACAACCGCGTAGCCGCGTAGCACCGTAGCCAAGCCAAACGCAAGCATTAATAAAATTTAATTCGCACAGTTTATAAAGAGAGAACAGGACAAATTAGTAATAAACACGGAGAAATAATGGCCGGAGTTTGATAGTACATTCAAATCTAGTGTACACATTAAGTGTAATGGTGGAGGTCTGCGCCTCGAGATGACGCAGAAAGACTGTTGTGGATAATCTTATAGTATTTAAATGTTTTATTTTTACTATTTCTGCACTTGAAAAACTATAGTAGAATGACAAATGTCTATATAATGATATAGTCGTTTTAATCCTTTTAATGAATATTTATATTAGTAATAATTGAGTCTCTTATGTTTAACAAAAATTATTAATTAAAAGTTAGTTGTTACTGTACATACTTATAATGATGCAATTAATAGAGTTATGATTACAATTAGTGATAAATTTTACTAAATTTTGTTCTGAAATTTAAATCAGAAACTACAAACAGATTTTATCGTTTTAAACTTTTTAAGGTTAATACACTAACTTCATAATTTTCTTTGAATTTTATCTAAAAAACAACTATCTACAACCACACCTCAGACCATGTCTTCTTGCCTCCCACCGGATTCCGGAACCTCCCAACATCTTACAATCCTTCAAGAAAACGCGGAAAAACCAACAACAAAGCAGGCTCATCCACACTATCCTCACCCCATTCCCTTGCAGCGGTACACCAACAAATTCTCGGCTCATTTGTTTTTTATTCATCCACCAGCGTAATCGAAAGTATAAATCGACCTTAACTACGCGCGCAGGCCTCAGATAGCCACCGTTAACTCGTAATATAACGTAATATATCGTATATAAACTTTACTTATGAAATATCAAACTTTCTGCTGCGGTAATGCGATGCGGGCTTATTCGTAAATAGTAAAAAGTTAACGCCTTATGGTAAATTGGAGCAATGTTTCTTGTAGGCGTTTTGTTCTTAGTTTATCATGATATATCTTTAATTTAATTACACAACTATGTATTATATATTTTTTCTCTTAAGAAAGGCATTACTATTCCGAACATATGAATTGTGTTTTTATTACTTATATTATTTGATGCACTTTATTTATTTTTGATTGCTAACATTAAATCCATAAAACGATAAAGTTACGTCTACTTTTCCAAAAGTAATACATAGTAACATATTAACATGAAAACAATTATATTTAATACGACTAAAATAATCATAATATTTTTACTAATATTATAAAATCTCCCATATATTTACGATTATTGTATGGTCAGGGGGAGCGACCATTAAACTCATACATATAAAGCCTTATTTAATCCCGTTCATATTAACACATAAATAACAATGTTTAACCGATTTGTCTGTCCGTTCGGTGTAATTAGCTAAACTTAACGACTCACTCATTTCGTATAACGAGCTGTACATACATACTGTACATTTAATTTCCGCTTATGTTCATGGTTTTAGCGTAATTGGGGAATGATAAATAATATTTAATTGTTTACGCCTTTTAAAAATGTTTAGGCAAGTTTATCCAGAATGTATTGATATAAGACATTCTGCATAGTGCAGTACTAAAAGCGTAAGTTTTGTGTCGAGAGAAAATGGATTCAATTCCCGCTAATAGCTAATCAAAAAATGTGTCAGTGTAGTAAGAAACAAGGTGCTTGACTTGTCTTATAATAAAAAATTGTCAAGCTTTCGAAAACTTGCCCT
>CAJQZM010042620.1:0-18217 GCA_907164665.1 Colias nastes | reverse complement strand
AAATAATGTGCTAAATTGAATACGTAAAACATATGGGATTATCCGCATGAGATTTATGCACGTGTCGTACCAAAGTGACATGACACAATTATTTATTTAATTGGACCTAGATGAATCGATTTTGTATGTATTTTTAAGATGTGTTTTTGTACGGTCTGGGGCTTCTTGGAAAGGAGAGCTTTCAAATTTTATTATTTATTTAATTTTTTGCATATTGTGTGGTAGGGTAGGTGTATGAAAATTCTTAATATTAAGTGGGACTTTTATTTTTGTGGTCTATTGATACAATCCAATAAGTTAAATAAATGAAGTAGAAATGCGAAAGTAGGTTTGTCGGTCTCTTCGAAGCATCAACCACTGAATTGATTAGGATAAAATTTAGTACTAAGATAATTATCTTTAATCATGAGAAGATATATAGATTTAGTTTTATCCCGGAAAATTGGAAATCCCTAGGGAAGAGGAACTATGCGGGTTTTCCCTTGACTACACGAGCGGAAAGCTACTAAAATAATAAAATAGCGCAGTAATCGACAACCAATCAATACTGTATTTTATTCGTAAACATAGATCGTTTAATGTTACTCCGCTGAAATAAAAATCGTTTATCGTCTAAGCGATTTTGGTAAAACAATGACGATAGTGTAATGATGTTGCCAGTTTTCGCGGTACGTTGGCAAGCATCCAGCCGTGTTACCTACCACGCCACGACCGGTCTCACACCAAAACTAATGTTATTACAAATAACAAACTCAAAAGCTTGTGCTTTCATAAATTACTCCCCTTATATCTTTTCTGTATGAGTATTTTTGTATTAATGTAAATACACGAAGCAGTTTAAACTATCCCTAGATAACTGCCAATTCGTCAATCACCAGCGCAAAGACAAGAAAATAAACATTCGGTTGAGTTATAGGTACTTACATTTTAAGCTTTTTATTGCATCGGATTATAAACAAAATACTAGGAAGCTTTCGGATAAAGAAAGGTAGACAATAATTGAAAAGAGCTGATTGCAATTTAACAACTTTACATAGAATATATAGATACTGAATTATGAATAAAATATACAATACAAATACAGTTCAAAATAAGATTAAATAAATTAGTAAAAGATAATAACGAATCTTCTCGCTATCTTTACCCAAGATCTGAAAGTTACTTTTTTTAATCTACACTAATATCTACACTAATATTATAAAGAGGAAAACTTTGTTTGTTTGTTTGTTTGTTTGTTTGATTGTAATGAATAGGCTCATAAACTACTGGACCGATTTTAAAAATTCTTTCACCATTCGAAAGCTACATTATCCACGAGTAATATAGGCTATATATTATCACGCTAAGACCGACAGGAGCGGAGCCACGCGGGTGAAACCGCGCGGCACAGCTAGTTCTAAATATAACATATATAAGGCTGCGTCCCCAGTAGGCAAACAGTTAGCGGCTGACTGAGTGAGCCGCAAATTTGCAGCGAACTGAAATTTGAGTTAGCTGCAGACTCAAATCAATTTTCGTGCGTCGCAAGCAAACTGTTAAGAGTTAGCCGCTTTTTTCCAACTATCCGAATAATCAGTTTGCGGCAAACTGAGTCACTACGCCCGGCGAACAACCAATCGCCGCCGCCGACTGGAACCGGTTTTGGGTGGGAGTCGGCCGCTCACTAAGATAGTCGGCGCGCGTAACGCTGCAAACTGCGTACAGTGAGCGCAAAACTAGCAAACTGTGAACACTCCATTTGAAATATATGGAAGGGCGTACTAATCCGATACGCCGCTAACTCAGTCGGCGGCTAACTGTTTGCCTACTGGGGACGCAGCCTAAAGCCAGCCCGCGCTTTAACTTTTGACAAGATATACCTAATGAGCATGAACAAATTATTCTTTAAAGCAAATATTATTAGACTCTGTTTTAAAAAAGAAATAGAGATCTTTCATAAATTATCAATGAAGCAGGTGTGGACTGTGGCTACGTTTACTTTCATCAATATAATAAATACATATTTATAATCATCTTTATAAACAGAATGACTAAACCGACTATATTCACGCATGTGACGTAGGCGAATAATTGAAAGTAAGTTCATAACGTATTATCAACGTAAGGTTCATATAATTTAATGGTTTTATTCATTCATTAGATAAAATATAACATTAGGTATAAGTATATTTATGAGCTTTAAAAAGTTTAAAATCAATTGATCGCTATCAATTTTTATCCAATAAGAAAAGAGACGCTAGCAGTTATGCATTTCTTATCCCTACCCGCGTATTATTGAAAACAAAACTAAGCAACATTTTAAAAAGCAGTCTTAAAATAAGCCTCATAAAAATGACAATTACAAACGTAAGTTTAAAAACGGTAACATATATCTGTCACAGTCGTCACTCAGCGAAACGTGACAGCTGTGGAAAGCGTCATTTAAAACTTTTGGCTGCAACCATTCATTTTTGTTGTTTTAACTTTATCGAGGGCCGAGGTAAACAAATATCGAACGTCAATCGTTTAGCATGGAAAATAAATTATGCAGTAGAAAAGGGAACGGATTTCGATGGATATCCAACGAAATTGTGACAATATTTTATAATTTTGTTAGGGTGGGATAAGGCGGAACTTAATAATTGAAATTCGAGACCAATTATTTATCGACGTCCGTAATAAGATCGCTATCGACAGTATTCATACTAGATTCAAATGATAAAAATTTTATGAATTATTTAATTTTAATATAAATAAACTATAATAAAGGAATAGAACTACTTAGGACATAGTTATTACTTAGGATATATGTTATAGCTTACGATAGCTGTATTTGTTTATATTCCTATATGAGGTATGTAGAAAACAATTAAAGATAATTAAACAATAAGCATAAGAGGAACTTATTTTCTCATCTTGAATAATACTTTAAGTAGGTATCATTGAGAGATCAGCAAACTTCGAAATATTCAATAGAGATAGAAAGATTTATAGATCTGTGTTATAATAAACTATTATTTTACTGTCTGGATCTTGAAAGTAACTTATTGTTCTACGTTCTATGAATATTTAATATTGTGAGGGACGAGGGTGTGTCCGATGATCTAATAAACGCAAGTAATGAATGTTTAGGCGCCACGCCCGATCCAGCCGCTTTCAGCTATTTTAAGACCGCTAATTAAACTCAAACTCGAATTGAAAAAACAAATTCATTGCGCGAGGTTTGTCTGTAAAATTTATTAAGTCTATTGTGTTCCTGGCGGTTTTTCAAAAAATTAACTTTAAAGTTTTAATTGCACATGTAAAAAGTTTTTTTTTTGTGTAGAACTTTCGAGAAATATTTTAAAACTTACCGGCGATTTGTTCTGGGGGGAGCTCATCAGCCTGAAAAAATAATAAACATAAATTAACAAAGGCTCTGTCAGTCTCGATGCAGTGTCATATAATTAACCCTTCGATCGATGTACGACTACGTATGTATATATACGTATAAGTATTCTAGGGTTTTGAGACGAATTTGTATTCGTATTGTATATTGTATTGTATTAAGGTAAATTCAATTAAATTTAAGTAACATTTACAATAAACTATCTGGTACATAGAACATTGAGAGCAATGAATATAATGATAAGTATAATGTTTTCATGATTTAATCGTTACAAAATATTATAAAACTTAAACTAAAGGACTAATAAACTAAGGTACTACATAATAAATGTAACAAAAAGCTCTGAAAAACTACCGAAATCTATATTCAGGGTTCCAACTTAATGATTTTTTCAATAGCGCTCTACATTTTACCACTAATTGATTACAGAAAAATAAGACGAGTAAAAAAGAAAGTTTTTCTTTCCGTTTTTAATTTAAAATTCAATAATTATTGAAGAGAAACCCTTGAAATCAAATTGGAAACGATTGCGATATCATGATCTTATTTAATGTTCGTCTCACGTCTTAATTCTAAACTAGTGTCGCAGAGTTGGCTCATACAATCTTTATGTAAAGAATTCACTAACGATGCTTTTAACATTTTATTGAAAATCGTGACGGTATTCGAGAAATATTTATAAATTCAATTAAAAGAAAAACCTCTTAAAATGTTGTAGAAAAATACGTTTATCTAAAATGCTATTTATTTTCCATTGGAACGAATTCATTTTCGGTGTGAACAGATGAATGCATAATGTATGGCCACCTGTCTTATACTAAATCATGGTAATAGTTTAATACATGACAAATACGTCGCGACGACAATTTGTCATTATTTTCAACGTTGTAATAGACGAGCTAATTAACGCGCGAAACACGTTAGTGTTCATTTCTTTCGATTGAGTGATAGTTATTGATTTTGCATTTATTGGGAATTGATCCATTTGGATATAAGCCCTTATTAATAGTAAAGCAAAATTACCAATCTTCTATTGAATGATACGTGTAATATTCAAACCAAATCTAAAAAATAAAATATATATCAAACTAGATGATATTTCGAGGATTCTGTTTGATCAAAAACAAAATATTAAAATTGACTGGATAAAAAAAATCACGAAGAAACCTCTAATTTTCACACTTTTGCGATTTCTTGGCATGGTAATACCTATTATGATTTTACACGTATCATCTAATAGAAGATTGGTAAGTTTGCTTTATACCCACTCTTAATGTAACTGACTATATCGTAATATGATATTGTAGCTATGGATTAACCATGGACGCACACGTCGGTGGAACGCAATAAATTTATTTTACGTGCAATTGAAACCGAAATAGAATCATTGGTTTGCGTGCTCTCGATTTCAGCATTCAGGTAATATGAATTTATGATCATAAGTATCTAATCAGTTTTGAATGAAAAGTTTGATTGAAGTAACTGTTTAGTTAATTTTAAGCAATTTAGTTTCATTATAACAATCAATATGTGAGCCTGTTTTGTAATTTGTTTGTGTACTTTCGTAGGTTTTTTTATACAGAAATTGTAACTTCTATTTCAATTATGTTTGAATAAACTTTAAAGTGCTTCGAAACTTGTTAAAAAATTTACGATATAATCATAATCTCCATTCTTAATTTAAATGTACAAATAATGAAATACAACATTAATTTATTTTGTGTTTGTAGACAATAAAAAATAAATTAACTGATTAAAATTAATTGAAAAGACTTGTTTTTATAATTATAATAATAAACTACTTTATAAATAACTTCGTCTTAAATAAAATTAATGTTTTTTTTTTCATAGAGCACCAGCAACCATATTTTTTATCCATTCACCAAGGAAAAAAATGATTGCTCTACATTTGAAATAAGAATTAAAAAAAAACATGGGAATGGAAAAAAAAGCACTGCACATAAATGAAACGCAGTAGTCGATCGTCGCATACGATGCGCTTCATATATTTTCAGCAAATCGAGTTTCCAAATTTCAGGAAAAATTTAAATAACTCCACCTACCCAGTCTTCTGTGTCCAGAACCATGTTTGATGTCACTAGTTAGCACTGTGAGACGCACAACACGACTGGCCTGAAATATTTTACTTCCAGCGTTCAGGGTTATTTTCTGCTGCTTTACGAGTACGGCCTTTCAGATACTTTCACATAAAATGGGAGGCGGCGCGGGGGCGGGGGGGATCGGTGGCCCCACAGCGGCTTCACGGCTTCCTGCGATCCGACCAATAGCGTTGCCCCCAAACGGCAGGATGCTAACATATTTTTAGTCGAAAACGTGGTCAGGAAAAACGTAAACACGGTGATCGTGGTGCCGATGTGTAAGCAAGCGCCCGTCTTATCCTCACACGCTCATTGAATATTATAGCTATATATCCCGTCGAGCTGTTTGCAGTATAGCCGTTTATTATTTACATTGTGAATGTTTATTTACGTTAATTGCGCTTCTGAAGGAAATGTTATACCTATGATGAGCGTTTCACCTTTGGTATAATTTTTGACTGTATTTTTGTATAGGACGGATTTTAATTTCGTGTTCTTGTAAATTGGTAAAATATTATAGAAGGTAGTCGGAACACATCGATATAAATCTTTTTTCGAAAGATAAGTAGGTACTTCCAAACTGTTATATGATTGAGAAAACTAGGAATTTTTTTTAGTTTTCCTTTAAATTTAATTTACAGTTTTATTTACGTAAATAATTCGTTATTTCAACATACGAATAGTTAGATTGCCTATTGTATCGCGTGAATTTATTTCAGTCAAGCCATTAACACCCAACAGTTGCCAATAAAAATACCTACGATCATTTCCAAGAAATTAATGCAAGTAACACATCTTAATAATGGTTATACATACAAGCTTTACACATTATATTCTAATTAGTTTATTTATTTTTAGTAATACTGCCTTCAGCCTTGAGAAGCTTTTTTGTTGTTCATAATCTACCTACAAAAAATACATAAAACTAATAAGTTCTTATTATTATCAGAGAAGTAGAGTGCAACAAAAATAATACTTTACTTCCAAATCTCTAATATTTTTTAACACCGCCGGCAACACACCTGCAACCGTACAGGTCTTGTGGGTGATTATGGGCGGCGCCAATCATCGCATTAATCCGGTGACGCGCTAGCTCGTTTGCCCGCTAATACATAAAAAAAAAAAAAAACACGTTGAGGATTTGTTAGATCTAAAGCAAAGATAATATCAAAGTATTTTTGAGATTTAAGATACTCATAATTAAAATTTTCACATAAACATAAACTTCTCATTTTTGAGATTTATTTAAAAATCAACAACATAATATACATATAAGAGTCAATTTTACATTTATGATTTCAAATAAATATACAATATACAGAGAGTTACTTTCTTATTTTTATAGAAGACCATGCAAATGTTTATTCTTACTTATTAATCTATTGAACCAGAAATCAACACCCATGATAGAATAGACGATCCTGTACAAGCATAATGGCTAAGCTTTTGAACGCAACTAATAAATATGGAACTTCAAATCCCATGTAACAAATTACAACAGCATTAATACTGTTTACAGGTTCTAACTTTTACGTGCTTTGCATTGCGACTGAAGTACCTCAACAGAAGGGCTCACCTCAAACGCGTTTGAAACACAAACACGAGGATGAATCTTGAAAAAGCTGCAGTTTGACACGCGAGATCTCACTTGCTCTTATTTCCCCCATTACTTCATGCCATATTATATTCTGTCAAAAAATATTCTGTCTGGGAAAAAATTCTGACAAAATGATAAATTACGGATACTCGATATTGAATTGTAGCGACTGCATTTCTTTTAGTGGTATCTAGCCTCAATGCTTTGGATTAATATACTTAATTCTTCTCACAAGACAACTATTTTTACGGCAAAAATAGTTGTCTTGTTAGACGGAATTTCAATTAAAAGCAGATCTAAGGTTGTTTTTTTAATTACACAGAAATGAGAATTGAAATCATATTGTCCTCACATACACCCACGTTGATTCGTTTGTTTACAGAATGTGCACGGCTGCGAAATATGTTTAAACGTGAAATAAATGCTTTCGGCCCATGCTACGGCCCAGTTGGTATTTATTGTGTACGCGATCCGGAGCTTTATATCTTACAGCTGCTTGCAAAATAAAAGTATAAATAGATGATAGACAACAAAGCATTAACAAATCCCGCTTGGATGCCACAGAGCATTTTTGTGTGTCGATATTGCGACTAGGCCGTCTTCTTTACGAGCGTTTTATACACGAGTCAATAATATTATCTTGTAAATTAAAACATCTGGTCGAGTAGCCGAGTACTTACGCATCGTTTAGGGTACTGCAAGCAGCTGGAAATCATTAATTATCCGCTGAGAAAATGGGTTTCGTTATATTTATTTTGTAACACGTTGAGGATTTGTTAGATCTAAAGCAAAGATAATATCAAAGTATTTTTGAGATTTAAGATACTCCTAATTAAAATTTTCACATATGATGATTCACAAATCAGTATGTTGTGTCTAAACTGTAACGTCTTGACTTTTCTATGTTTAAATAATCATGAATTATGGTTGCTTGGATTATATGCGGTTTAAGTAGAAGAATACAAATTATGACAAGTCAGACGAGCCTATACAGAACCCGGGGATGCTATTTAATATAGCCAATTTGTGAATGTCTATTGGCAGATATTTATTTTTATAGGAAGGAAGAATGTGTTGTAACGTTGACATTAATGAGCTACAGCGATTCACGAAGTTTAATATTTTCAAATGTTACGAATATGACAGCGATGTTATAAATATTGTTCCATCAGCTGTTGGCGGCTATTTCGGAAATGATACACTTGTAGACATCATAATATAAAACATTTTCCATTTTTTATTCTAATGGAAATAAAAATTACGTACTTACCTATTATTAAAAAAAATGATCGAATATAAAAAAGGATCAACAATCCAAAAGTATTTAAATTTTAAGTAAAAACAAAGACTACGGAGATAGTTGAGCATACTTCGACACCTAATTAGTATTAGATCAATGTTATAGAAATAAAAAATATTTTGCTCAAATATAAGTACGTATGTAGGTACATGTGTAATAGGTGCGTGGGAACCCACATGGAAACGAAAGAAGCCCACACACAGTCAAAGAAAAGTCTGTACGAGCACAAATTATTTTCAAGTTCTGTCCTCATTGATCTGAAATTTATGGTTTGATTTATATTCAACAGGAAATTCGATATTTAATGGTCAGTGCTAACTCATGTTTTAAATTTTCAGTAGATCATAAAGTCTAACGTTAAAGTTATTATCTTAAAATTTAAAGACGCGTCATTTGTCGCGTGGGCGAGTAATTAGATAGTTCGCATAACGTATTTATAATACCTACCACATCAGCACTGTATACTGAGCCGGAAGCCGTTTAAAATAGCACATAATGAAATCGAAAAAAAAAATGAAAACTAAAGACTTCAAAGTCTTTTCACTCGTAGGTGTGTAAGTAAAATATTATTTATATGCAAAAAAAAAAATACTACATTTGTCATTTTGAACATCGGTACTGCACCTTATTATGAATAACTGCAGAGTATCTGAAACAAGAACACGACACGGGTAATATTGCATGATAACAATGTTAATTATTTGTACCTGTAAAAAATCATCGAGCAAAATCTATGAAAATATAATGTCATCTGAATATTTATAATAATGTCATGTCGTCGTCCATAATAAAGTCGACTAGAAAGACTTCGTCGTCGAAATTTATATAAAAATGAATTTATGACGGGAGGTTATTATTAGTCTTGTCTTCTCACCCATGTAATGCAATTCCATGAGGTAGGTATAGGTATTAGGTATATCTGGTAATTAGGTTTATTTAATACTAGCTCTGCCTCCTGAAGTCCTAAGAAAAAGCAAATATTTCTATTAAGTACCTACTTTTGTTATGTGATTCTGGCACTAAAGTTACATCATTGCCAAGATCCGTTCAGTGGTTTTTGGTGGTAGTGAACGCATAACAAAACACGTCATACATCCATTCTTTTTTAAATTCAAACCGAAAAGGATTATAACGTGCTTTCTAAATCATAATTCCCGACGTGTAGGTATAGTCTTCTAAAGGTCTTCAAACGTATCTTGAAGCGTAGTAGGTACTTTGTAGGGAGGACACTCCATCCCACTTCTTCGCTTACCAGTAAGCGTGATCGTGATTAAGCGCTTCCCTCTAGTAGGTACGTCTACAAAAAAATCTTAGATCCTCACAATAAATAAAAACTAGAAAAAAATCTACATACTCTTTTTAGACACCGTACTTACTTAACTAGTTATTTCCCTTCCATCCTATTTATTTTTATTTTACACTTCAATATATTGTAAGCAATACAATTAAAATAATATAATATAAATAAATAAATAAATAAAAAACTTTATTGACATTAAGAAATAGGTACAGCTTATATATGAAATCCATAGGCTCCTGAATTAGTTAAATACTGTGTCTCAATATAATAATATTACAATAATATCTACCTAATACTAACTTAGTTTGCTAAAAAAATTTTTGAAAAAAAAAAATGTAGCTATTATGACTAGGTACCTTCCTTTTCATTTTCAACCTATGGCGAAAACAGTTTCTCCGATTTTTCCGCCTAGTGTACGTAATTACACAGACATAATATAGGAGGAAGGGTAATTAGTACTTTGATGAGAAAGATTATTGTATTTTCTAAAAGAATAGGAAAGTATAACAAATCCATTATCTTATCCACACAAAACAAACTATTTCAAATTTAAACTTTTTTTTTTTTACTCGAATAATTTTTTTTTCTTGTTCTTCTTGGCAAGAAATATGGCAAGAAGGTTAGTCAATTTGACAAATTCAAATATTTTACAAATCTCCTAAGTAATATCTAAGCACTTAATACGATGAAATTTGAACTTAATAAGAATATTATTTTCCATGGTATTGCTATAAGTTTGTGTATTGGCATTGAAATAAAAATTAGTTCCTCCTCAAAAATCGGTTTCCAGAGAGAAAATCGTAATTAGAAATTGGACATCCCTAACGTCAATACTGACAGATAATGTCAATGTCAAATTCGCTGACATTTGTGTTGAGTGTTTACAATTTTAATGTTTTTATTTTGTTGTAAAGTTTTCAAATTTCAAGCTTTACGATAAACGATAAAGCTTAACTTATTTATGTGATTTACATCGCCTTACTTTGAACGTTGTACTGTTGTTATCAATGTATAAATAAGTTAAAATTAAACAATATTCTTACTTCGGCACTATTTCAGTAAAAACTTGGTTTAGAATTATTAATTTGGTAATTGTATGTATAAATACAAATGGAAAACTACATCGTTATTTCATTCGTTGGCGAAGGTTCTTTTGGAAGAGTATTTAAAGCAAAGCACAAAGAAACTGATGTTGTATTAGCTTTAAAAGTTATAAGAAAGGTTCGTATATGATCATATTTAGTTGAGTTAAAACTTTTTAATAATAAAAATAGAATATTGCATTGCTTTATTAATTAAATTATTATAATGCTATTGAGCATCGTACTTAACAATAATATGTATATTCATATCGCTTTCAGAAAGGGAGATCGTCTAAAGACCTAAAAAACTTGAGACAAGAATGTGACATCCAACGGCAGCTGAATCACCCAAATATAATTCGGATGATTGATAGTTTTGATACAGAATCAGAACTAGTTGTTGTCACAGAATATGCTGAGAAAGAATTACATAGTATTCTTGCGAAGGAGGGCTGCTTGAATGAAGAGCAGGTCAAGAAGATAACATGGGATTTAGTTTCAGCATTGTACTATTTACATTCTCACAGAGTTCTTCACAGGTAATTTGAATAACCTATTATCTTATTTTAGGAAATAAAGAACTAAATTTTATTTGTTAAGTTAACTAAAGTTAATTTAACATGAATTCTAAGTTTTTCAAAGAAATTATACCTAGTTTCCCATGTACACTAATTAATAAAATAAAGAAATTCAGTATTTTCTTTTTACAAATTTTACTTAATGTATCATCAATTCAAAGTCCTAAAACAATACTTTCTATGACAATACTACAACAAATTAGCTTTAGTCCAAATTGTATAAGTTGTATATTACTTTACAGAGATCTCAAGCCACAAAATGTGCTATTAGATAGCACAGGACGGGCAAAGTTGTGTGACTTTGGGTTAGCTCGAATAATGACAAATGCAACTCATATACTAACATCCATCAAGGGAACTCCACTGTATATGGCTCCCGAGTTGATTGATGAGAAGCCGTATGACCATCAGGTATTTAGATTAGATTCAATAACTTATATTCTAATCATTGAAAAACAAAACAGTTGCTACTTAAGCAGTATCATATCTAAAATATATTTCCTTTGATTCATTATTGATTGAATTGCAAACACATACATTTTTTTTAAATATACATTATTTAAAATGTATTTATTATTATTTTTATATTTGATTGGTGACAGAATGTACCTAATTGTACGGTATCATCCCTTAACAGTATTATTTATGATATTTTTCATATAATTTCAGGCTGATCTCTGGTCTCTAGGTTGTATAGTGTATGAGTTGATGGCGGGGCAACCTCCATTTTGTACAATGTCCATATGGCAGTTAGTCAGAATGATTAGACATAAACCTGTACAGTGGCCCAGTTTTATAAGTGCAGAGGCTCGGTCATTCCTTCAGGTAAATTTTTTCGTTTAACTACACTAATATCATGAAGATAAAACATTAAAGATGAAACTAGTTGTTATTTTAATTTAATGAGAATTAAAGAAATTGTACTCACCTATATTTTTAAGACCTAACATAAAATTAAGATTTATAAAGAGATACTAAATGTACTACAATTTTTGAAACATATTTTCAGGGTTTATTGCACAAGGATCCAGTTAAAAGAATGAGCTGGCCAGAAATTTTAGAACACCCATTTGTCTGCGGCCATATTCTTATTCTACCTGAAGATATTCAGAGTGATTCCCCTTTCACAAAACCACTATCTTATAGCCAACAAGAAGCTAAGTTCTTACAGACTGAAAAAATGAGTAAAAATTCCAAGTATGTGTATTATGACCTAATTCCAACTGTAGTTTTTTTGTTTTACTATAATATTGAAATAACTCTGTTATATGCTCATATTTTTTAATAATTAAGTAATATCCTAGCTATAAAGGTACTTACCAATATCTTTTTATTTACAAGGGCCAAAATGGAGGCAAATACTAAACCTCAGGGTCGCGAACATGATTTGAGAAACATTCATGGTGTTATGCAAGCAATGGAGTGTGTTCCTATGTCTGATGACGACAGTGTTCGAGCAACTAGTGCTTTTAGTGTTAGAGATAGTCTTAAAACAGATGATGAAGACCAGTCGCAACCCATAACGGCTGCAAACGCGAAATTACTTAGACACGAATTCAATGTAATGAATAACTCAAACCTAGTTGTATGTAACCTCGAAAAGAACATGGCTCAATTAATGGCAGCCAATAAACAAGAGTTGAAAATGCAAAAGATTGACGAAGAAAAACATGACAAGGAAATTGTTAAAGAAACAGAAGAAAAAATATTGCAAGTGGATAAACAAGATGTTGAAGATGTTAAACAAAAGAAAGCTGGTAGTACGGCTTCACAAAGCTTGGAGAATCCTAAAAGTGCGGTCAAATGTAATGACGAAGTTAGTGCTGGACTTAGTAAAAGTGTTCCTCCGTCATATAAACAGAAGTTATTACAATTCTCTAAAGATAAACTAAGATTTGGTAGTGGTGGTAATAGATTGACTAGAAGTATAAAAAGATCATTTCACTTCAGTAGAAGTATTGATAAAAATAAAACTGAGGCCCAAAGACGTACAAGTGAACCGGCCATTGAAACAATAAGTAAAGAAGAAACAGACAATATTAAATATGGGAAGGAAGATAAAGATGAAGATACGGAAAAGATTGAAGTTATCGAAGAAACTGTTGATGAGAAGGAAATTGCTAATAATGATATTTGTTTGGTAGAGGAGAAAGAAGAAGGTATTTGATTTATATAAGTATTTGCTTAAAAATATTACTCAGATTTTGGTGCTTCTTAAATGAAGTAAAAATGTAAACTTGATTTTCAATAGTAAATAAGCAAAGATAGCATTGCAGAAAATCGGATTTACATGAATGCTTATTTTGTTTCAGTAAAAGAACCGTCATCTATAGAATTGGAGGAATGGGAAGCATTCTTGAATTCCAATATAACAGAAGTCATGGAGGGTGATGTTGAATCTCTGACGCAATTAAACATGGTAAGCCTAAATCATATTAAAGGTAAAATTACGATTAATTTCAGCTTAAAATTAATCCAGAGTAAATTCGTTTATAATAGAATCATTACATCATCACCTAAAACATTTACAGAAGCAATAATTGTTTTATTTCTTCACTTTGTTAAGATAATATTATGTTTCAACGAGTTTACGAAACAATATTGACCAAATAGGCTTGTCACTAATTGCATAATGTACTCAGCCAAATTAAATTTGACAATGGCCAAAGTTTGGTTAAAGATTAGGTTGTGTATTCAGGCGTTAAATTTGAAATATAGTAAAAAATGTTCTTGACACACTTGTGCTATTATCATGCACATTCAAAATCATAATTTTGCAGTTTCGTGCAGTAATTTTGATGATTATAGTTCCCGTTCCCGTGGGATTTCCGGGATAAAACCTAGCCTATGTTGCTCAGTGAAGATGCAGCTTTCTAATGGTGAAATAATTTTTGAAATCGGTCCAGTAGTTTATGCGTGAAAACCATACATACATAATTACAAATCTATACTAATACATATTACTCTTTATAATATTAGTATAGATATCTAGTTAAAAATACTATAAAAAATATAAATAAAGATCATACTTAATTTTATGTTACACACATACTCTCATATATATGTACATACATACTCTCACTCACTCACCACAGTCTACACTGTCTACACAACATACTTACACCTACACTCATCACAAGTCTTTTGCTTATTATTTTAACATATCTTTTCCTCTTCTTTTCTTCTTATAATAATTATAAACTGTAGTTAATTGTAACTTTGCTCAATTTTCTTTGTCACACGTACTGTGTTTTATAATTCTATGAGTGGATATTTTTAATTGGCGTATTTGATTTATTATTATGTAATTATTGTAAGAAAGTAAAATATTCTTAAAGATTTTAAATTCAACCTAGGAAGGTTTTATTCCTTACAAAATGACTTTATATGTCTACTTTCAACAATAAAATAATAATCGACTCAAAATAATTATTAACACAACTAAGCACAACCAAAACGACCGTTACGTCTGAGAGCCCCACGGAAAGTGTCAAATCCGCTGTTCAACTCATTTTTATAACCACCCCCTCGGTTTGGGTTGCCAGTTGGGAATTAATTTATAACAATATATTATTTCGTATTAGGTGAGTATGGTGGTAGGTGTGGTCGGTAGTGCCGCTCGTGGGGCCAAGGGTGCGCGCGTGTGCGGCGCCGTCGCAGCGCTGTTAGCTCTGCCTTCGCTGTCTCACTCACTACCGAGACACACGCTGCTTAATATACAGGATGTGAGTGATTTTTGACATAATATTTTTTTATAAAATGATAAATGTTCCTGTTAAAAGTAGAAATATGACGGAAGTAGACTAGTTTAGTTTTTTAGCCCAAAGTATGCGATGCTAACTCGAAATCAAAAGATGAACAATTGTTAATGTTTTTCAATTTGTTTAAAATGCAAACGATTTACATTAAAAATATTACATAATTGTTACCAGGTTTACCTAGAAGCAAAAGTCGTATACAACTTTATTGCGGCTATAAATACTCTCATGAAGGATACAAAGGACACGGATGACGGTGCTGAGGAAAGGTATACTATATTCTAAATTTATATTATAACGATTACAACTTAATATTAGATTGAATTGTAACAATTTAAGTAATAAAAATGTTTGTTTTTTGTATAAGATTGCGTGGTGTAAGTCGCATGCTAGAAGTATGTGCGTGGCTGTGCGCCCGCTCGTGCCGAGCTGTGCGACAGCTCGCTACGTCGCTGGCGACGCATCACGCGCATACTGTGTTCACAAGGCTGCTGAATATGTGTGAGTAGCATTATAATTTATAGTTTTTTAAATCTATCTATGACAAATTACTGCTTTTTATTGAAAGACTAGATTTTCGCTCACGCCTTGCTCACGAATTAAAAAAAAAATATTTGTAAAACTTGCTATCCAGTCACGACACGCGAGCTTTCGTGTGTATTTCACTTTATCGTGTTACAGCAATATTTCCATCCTATATTTCTAATCTTCCATTCTCGCTAGAAAGCTGTCGAAATTTTTTGAACACCCTTAATAGCTGAGGTTTTTATTTTTATTTGACTTTTAAGCTCCTTTGCAAGATTATAAATTTAGCTATTGTTGCAGATACAAAAACGCCGCGAATAGTGCTAAACATCGTTGGTCTTCTAATCACAATACTCCAGGATCTGCCCGAGCACGCTGACGTCATAGAGCGCATTCTGTTCGACGACAAATCGTTTCGGTTCCTGAAACTTCTAGAACAACCGAGCGACGCTCTTAGAATGAGAGTGTGCATTCTAATAAGTTTGCTTTGCACGTACTCTTGTACTGCTTTCTCTGCGGCCATGGAAAATGTATGGAGTAAGAAGGACAGTGATATGTTGGAAGCGTTGCATACGCATTGTAATGTCACCTTGAATAGGGCAGCTAGGTTGGCCAGTAAGGAGCTTGGTAGCATGCCGTTTTATGTCAATTAAATATAATATAATTTGATATAAGTATTAATCAATAGTGGGGTCTTCCACTCTACGTTTTTAGGGTGATTATGATCACCATGATTTTTTTCATAGTTTTCGTAATACAATGCAGATTTTTTTATTTGTTTCATCCCGATATAAATTTTTAATGTCGAATTTCGAACAACGACCAATCCTAGTAAGCTAGTAATAAATAGTGATTTTTCTCATAAAGCTCGTTTAGAAATCGATATGTTTTATAACGTAATCTTGATACTTACTTGACAATGTGCCTAGTGCGTGTTACAAAAAGAAAACAATACTTAAGCCATATAAAATAGTAATGATCTGTGATATCAGAATGTGACATGTTAAATTTTAAAATCACACAAAAATATAATATAGAGCTGTAGGTACTTCTAAAAGATCACAGATTCCCGAAACTTTTAGAGAATTGATGATAAAAATCAATGATTTAGATCGTAATGTCGTAGTTATTGCAAATTTTTGTCTTCCGCCTTTTAGTATAAGCAATTTTTCAAAACACTGATATATTTGTGTTTATGATTAGGATTAGTTTTCACAACTCAAAGGTGAAAAACTTTTATGTTTTATTTTTGGCACCAGTTTTTAGATCTTCGTGATTCTCTGTTGTTTATTGTATGTGATTATAGAGTTAGTTATTCATTTAAATAAAGACGTCTCTATGTGTGTGAGGCAGTCTCTCATATTATGTATTTACGTGTATGTGGTTAATGCGTATAAATCTGACACGCCTGTAGATTTAGTTTTGGAAATTATCCATTGGATAAATTGCTATTCCTGATGAGCAGGCGATTTACGATTAATTTATGTATGACTGAAAATGTGTATGTATTCGTGTTCTGCAAATGATGTATTCTCGAAAGTTCTTTACAAGAAGAAAAACGTTTCACTGACTTTAAGCAATAATTTAGCAATAACAATAAGATTAATGATTGTATAATACATACGCTATGTTCTTTTTATACATTATGTACTTATAAAATAAAACTTGCTATGCATATGGTGCGTTTAGCTATTCAGTTTAATCGTCCATTCAGAAATGTTGCCTTTTAAGATCTTGGCATCTTAAATGGCACCTTTCAATCATCGCCTTAAATGTATTTCAAATATCCGCTTGACGTCGAACAAATGAGTTTTGTTTAATATTCTCTGCGCCTAGTTAAACGTGGTTTAACTAAGCGCCAATTTAACAAAATGAAACACCATTTATAATATAACTAGCTTTCCACCCGCGGTTTCGCCCGCGTTTTCAAAGAAAAACCCGCATAGTTTCCGTTTCCGTGGGATTTCCGATTACCCTATGTGTTAATCCAAGTTACCCTCTATATGTGTGCTAAATTTCATTGTAATCGGTGCAGTAGTATTTGCGTGAAAGAGTAACAAACACACACATCGTCATAAATTTTTAATATTAGTAGGATAGGATAGGATATTTTAATTGTTTATAGAAGAACAACGAATCGATAGCTTATAAATATTTGTAAACAAGATTAGAGTTGTCAAAGCGATATTAAAATTTTCACAGCTATTTGAATTTATCAAGTGTTGCGAATTGTAATTGAATTCGATCAAGAAGCAATAATTGAATTTAATTTTATACTTTTATAAGCTTATTTAGTGCCATATTGTTATGAAATAAAAAGTTGTATACAAAATGTTTTGTGTTTTTATTTCATCTTTTATTTCTGATCGTTTGATCGATGTATCTGAAATAAAATCTGCATGAAAAAAATAACATAACCACCTAAATACTTATAGGTTTATATATCAGTATATTTATTACTCATTCCTTATATTCTGGTTATTATCTGCAAACAACTGCATTGTCTCAGTACGGCGTAATTGATCTGTGGCCCGCCGCAAGTGCCAATATAATTTTCTTTGACACGAGCGTGTGATTTTCCTCAATGGGTCGTAAACACGCTCGGCATAAT
>CAJQZM010042616.1:0-32807 GCA_907164665.1 Colias nastes | reverse complement strand
AATTATGCCTTTTCTTTGTAGTAAGTTATTAACGCGGTTTCTACGCTATGAAGCAAAATATGGTAAAAACTTTAAACCCAATTATCTCAATTCCACCAAAATGCTAGATGTGCCCTTCTCTGATACGACGGCAGTATATTTAACCGCAGTTTATCAAAATAGTAAAAATACTTCACATGAAATATTCTAGGAATTTACCTGAATATTCGAATATTTCTACTGAAGGCTTTAGTAAATATATACATAATATGATTTGCATATATGTAATTATACCAGAAACAATAAATATTCAGAAAATAAACAAACACTTTCAATAAATTTCAGGACCATGGGGATTGCCCATATTGGGTTGCCTCCCCTGGATGAGCCAAGGCGCTCCACATTCCTGGTATCTCTCTCTCGCGGCTCGCTATGGTGATCTATTCTCCTTGAAACTTGGCTCTAATCTGGTAGTTTGCATCGGGTCGCCGAAGATATTGCGGGATGTTTTTAATAGACTTGACTCAACTGGCCGTCCCCACACCCCGCTTAACAATTTGCTCGGAGGTTTTGGTACGTAGATATATTAGAAAATACATATTTTGATGGTATATAGATGTTTCTGATCATAATTTCGAAATATAATAAGGTAGAATGTAAGACAGACGTACTTGCTTCGATCCATTTTGGCAATTGCAATAATTTTACCCTTCAGCTAAGAATACAAAAAATATATTCCTTTTGAAAGAAATGGAATTTCAAAGATTAGTCGACGATTTTCATTTTTAAAATAATGTTTAACAAATTGGTTGATTGAGAATTTAAATAATTGCAGGAATTATTCTCAGCGAGGGTGAACTTTGGAAGCGTCAACGTCAATTTCTTCATGAAAAATTCCGAGCTCTCGGAGTCAAATTATGGACAAACCAGCGCTTCGAAAAGTTTATAATTGTTAGTATTTTTTTACAAATATATTCAACGATAATTGCATAGCACACTGTGTCACAATGTTAGATATTCAGGATATATGAACGATAAAAAAAGTATTTAATACTAAGGAATCTATAGAATATTGTTCCAGTTATTTGTGATAATAAACACTGATTACGTTTTATTACTTTTTCTGGTAATGGCTTTCAGGAGTTTAAGTAATGTACACTTTAAAATGAATATAATACTTTGAGTAATATTTTTTTTCATTTCAGGCTGAAATCGAAGAATTTTTGACTCAACTAGAAAACCGAAAAGGCCAAGCATTAGACCCCGTTCTTGTTTTCGGTAGACACATGCACAATATCATATGCCAATTGATGATGAGCTTTCGCTTTGAGGAAAATGACCCTAATTTCGAGTTGTTTAATGAGCGTATTTCGAGAGGAATGAAGCTGTATGGATCAGTGCATATTGGAGAGCATTTGTCTCATTATATGGTAAGTTTGGTCATTTATCTAAAAACGAACTGAAATTTCAAAACTGAAAATTTTACGTGATAATTAATTACACATTCTCAAATCACTTTTTGTGTCTTCTATGCTTTACTTTTTGGGCAACATGTTTAAATTATTATTTTTTGGAATGAGGATTAAAATATATTATTTTACTAACAAATAAACTCAGAAAAAATTCTACGAATAAAATTAATAAACTAATATAACTTTTAAGTTACGCATTTAATCTAAGTTCCTAATTACATATTTCCATTACAGAAATTGCCGGGGAAAATGGCTGTTTTAAAAGAAATACAAGCAAACTTGAACGATATCTGCAATTTTCACGAGCATCACCTTAAGAAAAGAGAAGAGAAATACTTGAATAAAAGAATCGGACATTATGAACCCGAAGATCTTTTGGACTATTACGTTGTTCAAATCCAAAAAGAGAAGGACAATGATTTACTGCCGTCAATCTTCAAGGATAATTGCAAAGGTAAGTCTTAAATACAGGGATAGACTTTACAAAGCTTATGGCCCATCGATAAAAATGCTTAAAAAAAGGATTATCTTCTCTTAAAGCATCATTTGGTTGATAATAAAAGGCTCCCAAAATTAAAATAAAGTTAATATTATTCATATACGAGTCAGGACGAAATTTTATTTGGATATTTATGTTCCACCAGTGCAGCAGGTGGTGCAAGTAATGAACGACCTTTTTTCCGCGGGAATGGAGACATCGAGAACAGCCATCGTGTGGATCCTCATTATCATGCTGAAGGAACCAGAAGTTGCGGCGAAAGTGCGGTCTGATCTAGCAGAGGTAGTGGGAGTTGGGAATCTGGTGACCTTGGAAGATCGTTTGGCGTTGCCGTACGTGGAAGCTGTAATTTTTGAAACTCTCCGTAGAGTGTCTGTTGTACCCCTTGGAACATCTCACGTGAACCTCAGGTAAATTTTGTAATTAAAATTGTGTTGTGAAATTGATTAAAATTACAAGGAACATGTTTAAAGTAAGCAGTAAATAAGATAATATTATGGGGCAAATAGGGCAAAAGCTTCTACAGAACAACTTCATCATTCTAAAATTAATTTAATGTTGGTGTTAGTTTTAAGGTTTTACGATACGTTACGTTAATTTGCAAGCTATCAAATTCATTGCAGTTGTCATTGCTATTTCATAAAAAAAGAGTATTAATTTTGGAAAGTACAAAATAATATTTCAAAATAATGTAAAGTGACAAGTATTTTGTATTTTTATAGGAAATGGGAAATCAACGGTTACACAATTCCAGCTGGCACCATCATCGTACCTCTGATTAATAAAATGAACATGGACCCGGAGCTGTTTCCTGAACCGGAAAAATTTATACCGGAGCGATTCCTCAAGAATGGAAAGGTTTTTATTCCCGATTACTTCATGCCGTTTGGAGTCGGTCGTCGAGTTTGTCTTGGAGAGCAACTTGCTAGAATGGAACTGTTTTTGTTCTTCGCTAATTTGATGAATCATTACGAGATTGCAATGCCAGAAGGAGAAGCTATTCCTGATCTTGAGGGAACGTTCGGCACTACCCATGCCCCGCTGCCTTACAAGCTTGTGTTTAAGAAGTTGGTTACTTAAACCATGGTGGTGCTTAATGCATTAGTCTCAGGCAATTGTACTTAATCTGTACTCAATATGGTATTTTCCATATTGTATGTAGCAAATTCCCTGTTGGTTTAGTTTTAGCATCGGATTATGTAACCATACAATCGGAAATGTATTTTCGTGCACAAAATACGTTTGCAGTTTTCAAATACTCAGTGAATAAGTTACATATAATAAGTTCCCAGTGACCAAAATTTTTAATAAAGTATCTACTGTTTTATTGAGTGTCCCAGTGATATGTGTGTTGACAAATGCATTAAGCAGCAATATGAAATTTTCAATTTTTTCTGTTTCATTTTATTATTAGAATTAATTTTAAGTGCCAACGAGGCAACTTTTTTACCAATTTTATGACATTTTTTTTTCTTATTTTGATGTATTAGATTAAGGATAGTTTTAAAGAACTTGACATTTTTTTTTATTTTTATTTCAATTAAGTAATAAGTTAGTGCACTGTGTTCAAAATTTCAATGATTTTTGATTGTGTCTTTTTATTTTCGTTTAATTTAGAATAAGTATGACCGTCTCAAAATAAAGATGGTGAGTGCGTGCCTTAATGACTTGTCATGAATTTTTTCAATAATGTGCAGTTTTATGATATTTTATTTATATTCAATAGAATGCTCTATAGTACCCTATTTTACTCTAGGTACTTTTTATATGCTCGATTATTTACAAGATGATGAATTTTTGCCTAACATCGTAATGCCGTCCGTTGCATGCAAGGCGCACTCTTAGATATTAAGATTTTCTTTTATTTTTATTCCGGTCAATGTAAACTCACATCGTTGCATAAATTCCCATAAAGCTGGAAATTTTTATGTATGCTGGGAACACCTTCAGTTTATAAACGTGAAAATGTGAAAAGAACCATTCGAACTTGGGACATAAAGACTATCACTAAGGAATTTATGCAACCCCACCTTTTTTGGTCTACGTTGATCGGATCATTTCATGACTTATAATAATTTTGATTATTCTTGATTATATTTTAGTTTAAGTAATGTGACATTGAAATGAAATAATTAATGTTTTGATATTATTCCAATTATTCTACTTATTTCTACTTATTAATTGTAATCATTATTATATATAATGCTTTAATTCCATTTTTCTGTAACGAAAAAATTGTAATACGTGGCCTAATATGTAATTTTTAAATAAATTTTTTAAGAAATACATTTTGTCGTTATTGTTAGATAATCTTCCCCTTAAATTATTATTATACTTTTGTATGCCGTTAAAGGACTTCGGCCACATAAAGGGTGTATTGAACTGATACACCGGTTTTTTTTTATTAATAAATAGTATAAAGGCATTGATGTTATATAAGCCCGAGAATGAATTAATGCTGTTGACCTTGAGATTTGGAATTCAAAGGGCAGAAGGGAGGCATTCAACGTTATTTAATCGATCTGACCTTTTATGACAAGTTCAAGGATTTAAGGGGCAGTTGAGTTGATTAGAAAATATATATAAATAAGAATTTTTTTCTAAATTTGTGTGTGCTGTGCGTGAGTTTTTAGAATTGTCTTATATGGAAATTATTTTCAAGATCAATTCGCACATGCGTACCTAATATTTAATGATGTCTTACGATTGTTAGGTTTTTAATCTACACATATATAACTACCTAGTTATAACAATTTTTTTGTCAAAATATAAGTAGAGAGCATTGCCTGTAAATTTTAATTAATAACGTGTTATTCCTAGTGTCCCTTTAATCCAGTAATATTTTAACTAACTTTATCTATAGATATTACCTTATAAGGTAAGTTAAACAATCATATAAATTTATAGAGAATTGTATCCATGCTTGGAATAACAGATTCTGTGTTTGGTCTACATCCTTGCTGTTGCTAATGAGTCATACAAGGTTTCTAACATGCCGTAGTTAATAAAGCAAACCATTTACACATTCCCATACGTTATAATAATTATAAGCCATAAATATTAAATCGAGCCGCCCTTTAAGTTGCCACGTGTAAATCAGCGTCGAACTGAACGCCAAGGTCGTAAGGGATGAATTGTATCCCTGGCCCTGCGCCAGCGCATGACGTCACAATGACCTCCGCATTTTTCTTTTGTTTATTTTATCCATTCAACCATAAACAAGGTTTTCATTTAGAATCGTTACAATGTCATTGACAAGATTGTTATTCAAATTACATAATACCTATTTCTATATGATGTCGGATTACGCAATTGCAAGGAAAATAAGGATTTATAAATAAGTTTGTGTAGTAGTAGTGTAGGAATAGAGGTCGTTTAGTACGCATATTTACTGAAATTCATTACTGACAAATTTATTGTTTATGCCTTGCGGGAAAATATGTGCTACTGGTTTGTCTATGTATTACTATTATTATATCAAAATAAATAAAACTTGCTGGGTCAATGCCGTTTTAATTTATGAATGTTGTATAAATTTTTGAATAAATTCAAAAACGTCATAATTTAAGAATTATTTCTTTGGAGTGCAAGCCTTACAAGAGACATTGTCACATGTAGGTAATTTTAACATCAAGGCAATAAACCTGAATATTTTTGTAAAAAAAATATCTTAAGAATCTTCTAGAAAAATAACAGACACGTAACGTAGGATTCTAAAAATAAACTTAGGCGCTGAGTCTAGACAACATAAAATCTTAAGAAACTCGTAAAACGTACAACTATCATAATAATCTGAAACACATGCGTTTTCCTATAGCTTGTTTATTAGAGTAATATTATACAAATAACTTATATGATACGATAACAAAAATATTAAGGTAACACACACGTTTTAATATAAAGCCTACAATTAATTGGCCAGACCTAATTATTATTTGTCTATTCGGTAGAGTATAATTTTAAAAGGCGGCGTTTTTACATGTGCGGAAGATTGCAGAATTTTAAATATGCTAATTTATTGATTTCTAATGTCGTCAATAGGTGCCGGTCTAAGTTTATCCCTATTTAACATATTATTAGCGAACTCGTATTAATATCTTCAGAGGTCGTTTAAGTCAAATGTTATGAAAGCGTGCGAAATTAAATGACGTTAGTGACCTTACGCACAGACAGTTTCGCAAGGGCCAAGCTCGGTATTACACAATTACGAACAACGTTCTTAGTCTATTGTATTTCGGCAGTTTAAATTCGGGCATTCGCATTCAGTCGGTGTTTGTGTGGTAATGTATGGGACCCTTCGTAATTTTTTTGTTTCGTTTTTGGAGACTAGCGCTTAGGGCCCGCCGCATAACGTATGCGTGTTGCTATCCGACATGGCGTAATTCCAAACGTTGCCAAACTGATCGTCCTCTCTTAGTATTAAAGTCACGGTCACTGATATTAAAATTGTATACACATTGCTAAATTTTGGAATCGTTAAAATTATTAGCAATATCTGAGTGCAAATGATTTCATATAATTTCATTTTATTTTACTTTTATAAAACTTACTAGCAAGATAAATCGCCCAAGTTAAAGTGTCATCGGGTAGAATTCCCTTTTAATACCGAAAATTAACTCTAGTTATAACCGTTTTTCTTCTTAGATTCTTAATGTACATATCTAAAAAAAAATGTATATTAAAGTTTTGAATATGATAAAGGGCATGGTTGTTTTAATTTGTTTATTTTACAATCAGGTTTTTTGGAAAAAAATCATGAATTGAGGTCGATTTTTGGACTTTAAACCAAAACGCTAAGTCAATATAACGTCAATTATTGTAGTGTTTTTACAGTGTGTTTATGAAATTGAAACACAGGGCATGGTTGTTTTAAATTTTGATTCCATATCCAAATATCTTTTTAATAGTTTTTATACGTACTTTTACTACGGTAGATTCGCGCCGGTCGAGTCCCCCGATCCCGCCTTGTAAATCACCTAGCAAGGTCGCTAGCCCCTATTAAGGCCTTAAATTCCACGATCTATCCAGATAATGTTTTCTAACATATGGCGCAGCCCGCAAACTAAGTTTCAGGCTATTTCATCATCAGCTTTATTGTGTAGATATAGTACCTAATAGGCTAGTAAAAACTTCTTTTAATTTTGCACAACACAATATTTATTCCCACAGTATCGATACGATACGAGTCTACTGCCACGCTAAATAGATTCATTTAATTAGTATTTATGATATTCTATCTATAATGAATATGATTGTTTACTAAAGTCACATTGATACGTTAATCAATAATTGTTAATCGTCTCCATGTGTGATCTTTTATAAATCTATATTAAATAGATATTGCTTTAAGAGATAAGTAAACGTCCCTGTTTGAATTAATCTTCAATCAATACATATATGTATGTATAATTACCTACCGTTTTATTATATTATTTTATTCCAAAAAAATATTTACAAATGATTCTGTTACCTACAAAGTTATTTTAATAGATCTTTTTATAGACCAGCCTCGGCATTGATACGTGTAAAAGGATAACCAGGTATTTCTATACAAACCTCGATCAATAGTCAATACAATGTTACATAATAATACAATTGAATTATATCTCCATTTCTAATTTAAGTGGCTAGATAGATTTTCTGATTTGTTCGAGAAAATGAAGCAGCTGTTGTCGTCATTTGTTTAGATCCGTCACACCTTCTTTGAACTTCAAATACTATGATATAATGTATAAATAAAAAAAACACTTTTTAACAATCGCAAAATGAATGATTTCGAAAACACACGTTGTTCTAATGATACTAGATTTATTTATTTTCGTGTCTTTGATTTTATCATTTATGTCACTGAAATGATATAAATTCAAATGCCAATTCAATTTATGTTTTCCCTTTAAATAAATATTATCAAATCTCTAGTTATCAGAAATTATATCTCATTAAAATAAATTAAATCGAATTAAAATATTCTTTACAGTTTATACTGGTTCATTTCGAAATATTGATTTGTAGGCTACGCTTGCCTCACTTTACGAAAACCCGAAAAAAAACAAGGAAAACTCTATATTTGTGCAACTTCATTGCAAAAAAAATACCTATCCTCATCTAAAATCACATCTTAACACGTTTTCTATACTCATTTAACTATAAATAAAACTGGGAAACTAATAACACCATTGTTTACGTACCCAGCTCACAATCAGGTCAATATCGCGTATTATCATGTCGCAGATGCTCTCTGGCCAATTTCAAGGTCTCATCTTTGCACTAACCATGTACTAATCTAACGCACGTGACAGACCATGTGATATCGCATAAAATGCACCGCCTCTTGTCAGCATTACATTTGACCCAGTATTTATGCTGGCGATGCGATTGTCCTACTTCTCCACGATTAGGCAGCGTGATGGCACATATATTGGAAAAGTATTTATAAATAAACATATTGGTTAATTTATTGGTATATTGATAAATAATATGTTGGTTGCATATATCCGTGTTGAATTAAAACACAAATGTAAAGTTTAAAATTTTTCAAAATTGCAATTTGCAAATTTTATTTTATGATTAGTTACCACTTTTTAAATATTTATAGAATAAGGAAAATGACGGACATAAACTTAGCATTTTTGAACTATTTTATCATAAAAATTGTTTAAAATATGGCCATTAGCAAGAACAAGAATAATGAATCAAATGGGCGAATTATACCTAAATAGTTTTTTTTTAATAGTAGCGTTGGATTAGATAATAATTAGTTATGCCACGTGTAACGTTTGTTTACAACAGAGAGCAAGAATAAGCTTATAATTAGATCACAAATTAATTATCTAATCATTGTTATGAACCAGGTAATAAACAAATACTTATTGTTCTGATTTGCACGTTCAAGATTTATAGGTCAAAGGATCTCCGGAATTCTTTTTTAATTTTTCATTCGTATACAGTACATAATACAGACAGGACAGCAGTTTTATGAAAATACAACATAATTAAATATGTATAATAATATACATTTTAGACTTATAAAGAAAAAGCTTAAATTTAGATCTAATAAAGCATATCTAATATTTTTAATCTATCTTTAATTAAAAAAGCACCAGACTACATTGTTCATTAAAGTCACTTTTATTAAATACTTTATTTATATGAGTTCAATAGTGCTATAAAATATATTATATTCATATTCATGTGCCTTTGAACTTTCAAAAAGCTATTTTTAAATTATTTTCATTGTTTATCTGCAGTCGTACCTACAATTTAAGATACAACGACATTTGACCGATGGAGAATAGTCTAGACGTTTTTCTGCATTAATACAAGCTATAATTTGTAAACGCCCTTTCGCGATCTTTTCCATAAAGACTGACTTTTTATCTTGACATAAATTGCCCGTTTCTTTTTGAAAATTGCCAATGCCCTGTTTCATGCCATATGGGTAGAAACAATGAAGGAACGTTTGCGTGCTCGAATAAACCGAGGGAATTGCAGAATTGTAGAACTTTCAGACTACAATTTACAGCAAAAAAGATAGCTATTTTACACAAAACGAGAATTAAAGCCGAGTATAAAACGCTACATGCACTGGCTTATGTAACTGCATGACGTTACAAGGATAATAGTTCTTGCCTTGACCTTAGGGTAATGTCGGCGCCGCTCGACGTCTCGCGCACGCTTATGTAACACATTCGCTAATCATATGCTCTCACAGGAAATGCAATATGATTTACCTGCACATCACGTTTTCTAACCTTGCGATTGAGTAATTGATATCTTGACACAAATGAGGCTACATCAAGGAATATTGCGATAGCATTGTAGCATTAGATTTTCATTGCCATATCCAGTGATTTATTTTGTCGTATAATTTGTATGTAAAATGCGTTGGATGCAAATGCCTGTTACACCGAGATGTAAAGATAAAAACAATTATTGTTATTTGATTCTTTTCTAAACCATCAGGTTTATATATTTTTTCTAATAGGTAGCCAATTAATGGGATTATCTTCAGTTATTGTTAAGCATTAGCCATTAATCTTTCGGAATTGAAAACAATCGTTCGTGTTATATTTTTCCACAGAATTTGTCCATACAATGTTTTGTAAACAATACCACACAACTGTTATACGAGATTAAATTCTAGGTATGTTTAAGTAAATATACTACTGTACGTGTATACAAAAGATTATAATTACTTACATATTTATATTAGATAACACTAAGCACATAATGCATTATATTTCCTTAAGTTTTATATTATCATTACTTCCGTAAACAAAATATTATGTTTTATGTGAAAATATCGTCAAGACGATAAGGTTTCTTGGTGCTGTCGATTTTTGTGTGTAAGGATTCATGGAAAGGGGAAACGTCTTTGAAATTATTTTGTAATTTGAAAAAAGTTATTCCATAACATTCTTAGTTTTTTTTCGAATATGAAGTTTTTTTTGTTTTATCAACGTAAATAACATTCAGAGGAAATTTGGAATTATTAACAATATTATATAAATGTAAGCCGGTCTCAATAAAATGTTATCTTTCTGAAGGCAAAGATAATCGAGAGATAACATTTCTTCGAAAAAGATGTACGTAGAGACATATGAGATCCACGTGTAAACCATTTTGTTATCGTATTCATGGAATATTTTTATGCATTACTGTATTGGAAGTAATATATTGCAACTGCAGCTGCTTTCGTATTGCATTCCCCATATGAATCTGAGATCTTTATTTAAGTGGTAAGTAATACAATGTTTGGAATTCCCACAGAGTAGAACACTACCTACGTAAAAGACAAATAATTATGTATGATGAATCATGGGAAGAAATAAACATACTGACTACTGTAATAAGTGCATTCGTAAGTTGTGATGTCGTTAACCCTGACTTTTTAGCTGCATAGAGTTTCAATTGTGTTTTAGCTTATTGCATGTGTTTGTGAATTCGATGCTAAATTGAAAAGACTAGATAAATATTTATGTAAGAATCTATTTGCACTTTATTTAACACAATGTAGTCTCATAAAAGTGATGAGGATGGCCTTGCATCTCAACAAGGAAGCGTCTAGCTCATGTATCTTTTATTAATGGTGACAACTATAAATTGCAGTTGAGTTTCAATGCCAAAAATATCTAGTTTCCAAATACAATGATAGTTAAAAAAAATATATTAATAACATATTTTTTTGTTTTGTCATAATATCTTCGTGGGCAAAGAAGCTGGTTCGTCACCTGATGATAAACGCTACCACAGCACATGTACATTTGCAGAGGCGTAAAACTATTTGTACGCCTCTGCAAATGAATAAACGACTTTAAAAATATGGGATAAAGAAAAGATTATTGAGGGGTATAAAGGAAAGGACTGGGAAAGGTAAGGAACAGGTTACGGGACTCCGGCTCCCCCATTGATCTTACGAAACAGTAGTTTACGCATGCTATATCACACCGATCTTCTGTAGTGTGGGTACTTCCCCGGTACTTACCCAATGCATATCGAACCTTGCTCCACTCCTACATTGACACATCTTAAAAACACTGATGAATTATATAAGACTTGCTGTCACATACTTCGGTATTAAATCTGATATATATATGTATACTTGGCTAGTTTTTAGAACCTCACAAAATATAAACAGTATGTAAAACTAGCCTCATCAAATTATGGGGTTCAATAGGTCATTAGTTGTTTGCTTTGTGAAAATAATTATATTAATCAAATTAAAAAAGTCATATTTTGGAATAAACGTTGTTCTCTAAGGGAAAATAAAACAATTGAGTTTTCAGTTCACCTAAGAACTTAATACATCTTTGTAAATAAATTTCTGGACTGTCTACAGAACTTGGCACACATTTAGATCTCATTTCTTTTTTTGGCAAATTAAGTCAACGATTGAACTCGGCTCCAATTTTTACATTTATGTTTTTTGGTGGGATATCATTACTTTTTGTACAGAAAATTACTCTGCAAATTTGATTTACTTTATGAATATAATACTTTTTATATACGATTTTTTTTTATTTTTTCTTGCGGTTTCTCTGTATGGTTTGTTTAGTATTATTTTCTATATTTTCTTGTATGTTATGAATGTCAGCGCACATTGCCCTGTCATTATCTGCAATTTTTTAAACTCGTTTTCTGTTTAAAAAATTACATGATTTTCTAAACATCCAGCGTGAATTTGTACACACACTATTACCAAGATGCAAAGATCGTCGTAGAAGAATCGTCGCCTTACTCCATGACGTGACGGTATTGCCATGACGCGATCTTGAAATTTTACTCTAAACGCGCCTAAAGATGTTTCACTTATATTAATATTAATATTACGCAAATTAAATCATTTCGACCTTCGACGAAGCCTTCTTCCATTACACTGAAATTAAAACTAAACTAAACACTCATAAATAAAGAATAAATAAATGTGACTATGTAAAATTATATATTATTTTTAACTGTATGAGCAATATTTTTATTACAATTTTCTTTTATTTTACGTTTAATAACAGTTTTGAATAAAGAAATCATGCAATCGAAGTAATCTGCCCTAGCGCTACTAGCGCGAGTGAGTGTGATGTCAGAGGCGCATCGAATCCACAGATGTTTTGTGCTAAAATATGTAAACTTCAATAATCTATATCTAAGTCATTTATTGATGGATTTCAAAATTTTTTTCGGCCACTGATTAGTTTTGATCTATATTTTAACACTATTATGGTGAATATAATATTTTCTATTTTTATAAACTTTTCCATTTTTCCATACTTACAAAATTAATGTCATTGAAAAAAAAAATTAAATACAGATAAATTCAGTATTTTCTGATTTTTTCCTTTGTACACACACTATTACCTAGTTGATTACAAAATTTGAACTTTCTAGGTCATCTGGAAGTGTGTTAGGTTTTGTATATATCTATGAGTCAGTCAGTCTTAAAAATTGCGATTTTTGGATATTAATATCTACGCAAATGTTTAATCTGTATTTATGAAATTTAAGGTTCTTGTTTATCTTGGGGTCCTCTTTATATGTACCAAATTTGGTTTGTTTAAGTTAAATAGTTTTCGAGTTATAAGGGGGTGAAAAGTGGCTCCAAATGGTTCGTGTAAAAATACACACGGCTGCTGCTCGCCAGTTCTCTTCGCTTGAACTCGGCTTGACACGCTGCCGCGTGTCTAGATTATCATGTGAGTATTCTTAATGAAATGAATTAAAAGTCATGGCGACTAATGTTATGAAATTGATATCATTTTATGTTGATATAATATTTTTTTTAGCTTCTGTTTTACAGATGAAAATTTATACATTGCGTATTCTTTGCACGTTTAGTACTAGGTATGTCATTTATTTAAAAAAATGTTAAAAATATTACACAAATTTTAGATGCTTCCGAAAAACTATCAATATTTGTTCGGAAGCTTCTAAAAAATTTTTCAATACGAGCAACCTAAATCCCTTGATATACGTTGGCACGAAATGTGAATCCCGTTTCGTAATATATAGGTACAACTATGTACTAGTATTGTATAAGCTTCGAATAACTATGATATCGATAAAAATGAATGGCGAAAGTTTTTTTTTTCTTTTAGCCTGTAACAAGTTTGGCAGTGATCAGGCAGGTCAAGGTCGGCGTATGAGTCGCCACAAAAAGCGGTTTGGCGCCCCGAGCACATTCTCACTGTCAGCCGATATCAATAAATTGTCTGCATACATAATTTAAGTATATTAGAGACATTAATTTAATTATATTAAATCGATTTTTCGGTACAACGCCTTCATATAGGTACACATGGACGCCAGACTTCTAGGAAGATTTTATCGTTCTAATAGCCGAAGTTTTACATATTTTGTGACGTAAACGCGATTCGTGTGACGTCATTTTTTATAGTACAAGTAACTAAATTTTTGCTTTTGGTTTATATTCTAGTCATAAAAAAGTCCATAATGGTAATTCTTGAAATATGTATTAGATATTGATGTATATTTAGGGATAGGTATAGAATCATTTGAGCAAGAACGGACATAAGTTAATTTAATATTTTTAAATATTATTTTCAGTCGTCATCCTTTTAACAAATTCTATTTTTATACATGTCACACGCTAGAAAATTCTTCATAGACGAATTCAAATCACGTTCAAGTTGAATAAAATTTGCATTGAATATGTGCTGATAAAATTGTTATTGCCAAAATTGAGGGCACCTTCCCACCCTTGACCTGGTGTTGCGCAATGTGGCTCCCGAACTCTGAAGGTGTGCAGTTTGCCAAGGTCCGCAAACTCGAGCCGAATCCTTGCCAAAAGAAATATATTTCTACATCGAATTACTGTTTATTTTATTCAAAGTTAGTTACTTAGACAATAATTCTCCAGTAGTGTTTCAAAACACAAATCGGAAAATTAATTCAGTTTTCCGAAAATAGGGTCGAATAAGACCAAAAAATAGGAGAAGGTACCATAGTTCGCAACCAGTTAAAAGTTGATAGAATTGTCCAAATCACCATCTTCAAAGTCCAAATCTAACAAAAATACATCGGTCCGATACCTGAAAAAAAGGCTTTTAAGCGATTTCAGCAGGTTAAAATTTTATCATATAATTCATTCAGGCAATTGTAGAGCAGATTATTTTTCATTATGTTTAATACCCGAGGTTATTCTTAGAACAGGGCAGTAGGTATAGTATTAAACAGTTCTATTTCAAATATAATTCAAGTCATTTGTCCAGTGTAAACAGTTGCGTAACAGTATCTTCTTCCGCATTTTTTATTTGTTTACAATACCGGGTTCAAACACTGACCATGAACGTTAAAAACATGCTACACGATAATCATTCTACAATTTGCCCTTGTATTACAAATATAATTTATATATTATATATATTATACCTACATCACTTATTTAAAGTGCTTACCTGAACTGATTGACTTCGATAAGAACAAGAAATGACGTTTCGATAAGTAACATGAACACAGTCCATAGTAAAGACATATTGGTATATAATATATAGTATCCTTTTAAAATTAACGTGAAATATCTTGCACGCATCGAAAATGAAGAAGACTTTGTTGTATCATATTATGATACTACTTGATTCTAGCAAGAACGTCCGTTTTCAAAAAGGATTTTTTTTTAATTTTCATAACATTTTTCGTTTATGTTCCGCTCGTATTTGTCGTCTCGTATGTAGCGTAATGTTATTGCAATATTATAAATAAAACATACCTACCTAAACCTAGAGCTTTGTTATGTGGACTTTATAAGAAAAATTCTCAATTCGAAGTACCTAATCATTTTTGAAATTGGCTCGTTCAAACTTACAGGCTCAGGCTTGGTAAAATTAGTTGTATAAGCATAATAATTCTGATATTTTTTCATAACTAATAAGTACTAACAGTATTTTTTGCTACACATGATATTCAAAGAAAAGAGTAGTGTCCTACGTTGGAAAACGAATGACAAGAATTATTTATTAACCAGAATATGAGGTTCTTAGAAACCATCAATCATTTGGTAGTATTTAATAACTGGCAAGACTTGCTGAGGACAGTGCAATAGAATAACCGTGTGAATGTTTTGAACATCTATTAGCTACCACCTACGCATTAAATATTTTATATGATAATGAATAAGCAGACATTGTAGTCATTTAAACATTGGAATAGTTAATATTGTTTTATTTACTCGAACTATATTTAAAATAGTTTAATGTATAAATGTTGAAAATTATTTGTTTTTTATTTACGTGCATAGACTTTTTACTCATTTCATAAAAATCACGCAATAATAAAAATAAAAATAATATGATAATGCACGTCGAACATCATAGTATTTACGATGTCGCCGTTATAATAATTGTTAATTATTACTTTTAATCTTTGTAACCCTTGACCTAGCCAGCGTACTTAAATACGAAATAAAATATTACTATATTTTTATTGTCAATAAGAAAGTTACGATTATTACGTAACAGTTATGGACACCTATATTCCGATCTATATGTATAATATCTACTTTAATAAAACCTATTAAACAAAACTTCCTGAGAATTGGGAGGAAGCTGATCTATCACGCAATAATAACGTGATTAAATACACATTTAAAACATTCAATAATAAATAATAGTCGTTAGTGACGCGGCCATGAAAAGTGTTCCTTCAAAAATATAAATTACCATAACGTTAACACGAGAAAAATATTGGAAATGTTTAAATACATTTTTAAATGTTAGGATAATTATAATAAGAATTATATTGATTTCTTGACCATGAACTCGGTAACTGGCGTTCATTGTAATAAATTACCTACTAATCAACGTGACTACGACTAGTTATAGATTTCATATCAATAAGCCAACTTTGTTGTATGCATTTCCTATTTGTTATTTGTTTTCACAAATAGACAATTGATCGTTCAATCAACATGTATCATGTATTTGTAAATAGTTTAGTCTTTGTGTGCGATATGTACCTACTTTAGGAATAAAATTAAACAGAACAAATGATTCTTGTTAAATTTAGTTGATTTGCTAATGCGTAAGTTATTGTCTTATGATTTTTATTTTTGAACACTTACATAATAAAAGCTATTTTTGTGTATATCGTGGATGTGTTTCCTGTTCTAAAATATTGTGTAGCTCACAAGCAAATCTCATAACAAACTTAATATTGCGAATAACAAAACATTGTCGTTATAGTTTTATTCCATGAACAGAACAAAGGATTTATTTTATGTAAGTAGGTATGTCTGGAATGAAGTGCTGCTTGTACGTTGAGAGTTGAGACAAAGAGAACCAATGTAAGGATTCGAGAGAGAAGATGTTTCGATTCGTTATATTATATATTTATTTAATAGTTATTATTCTGTGGTAATACTTGTCTTAATCAAGGATCATTAAAAACAATATAATTTAAAAAGCTGGAGTGTACATTAAAGTATCATTTTACGTTCATTTACACACAATATGTAGGGATATTTACTACTATGAATGAAATTCAATAGTTTGCAGACTTGTAAAAAATTATGTAATTAAAGGTTGTCGAACTATAATTCATTCACAGGAATTTATCGTATCGTAAATAGCGATGACGTTATGTAACCAGACACCCTTTTATGTCAATAAACTTTGATCGTATTGTGTCTTGATTCATTTTTTGTATTATGGCCGATGATTCCATGAATCACTTTTGTTTGCGTAAAACCCATTGGTTGCGTAAAACGAAACGGCCATTATTGAATCACATCCTGTGGAAAAAATATAAGAAAATATTATTGTATAATGTTTTTCTAATTTGGATGGTCGATACAATCTTACTAATTATGTATAAGTTGCCAAATTTAACTTCTTATCCATCAGATCAAATTAAACGCTCAAAAATGTTAAGAAAATAAGAAATGCAGAACAGCAGCTAATTACGGCCTTAATTTGTTTCAATTGAGTGTATTTATAATTCATTTAAATGTAAAGAATAACTTCATACGATAGAGTTATGATATTATATTTAAACTACCTAAGCAGGGAAAAAAATTACCTGTCTTGTGGTCCAACAGTTGCGTAATTTTTCATTCTTGTTTCATCAACTCAACTTACTTTCTTTAATTCAGATCCTTTTAATAAATTTGGTTTAAATTCACTAATTGTTTGAGCGATTCAGTTATTTTCTTGGCGTAACAATCTATCTTACTTAAATGTATCAAACTCAGATTACTGTAACTTTAAGACATGTGTAAAAAGCTTAGCATAGCGTAAAAAGTTCTAGAAGACCCATTGTCGTACCGTATTGTGGCTTATTCTATACAGCATTTCTTCCAGCCAATTAGGTAGTCTTCGTTCCATGTACAAACGTTATTGAGATCAATAGAAGTTCAGGTATTTCCTGAAAGCAATCATTTGGCGCCGCAGTGCCGGCAAAATAAGGGTGGAAATCGATAAAATGTGTCTAGAACCAACGCTCTAGCCAATGTTAGCTCAGCTTTATGATTGTATGCGAAGCGCGCTACACCTCAGAGAATTAACAACAGAAAACGTAAATTTTGACTTGATTTGTCTTTTCAAATCGATAAAAACAAAGTACCAATCCAGTAGTATCCACATTCACATGTTTTGTAAAAACTATAAAATTTTAATTAAACAACAAAATTGATGAGATCATTTCTCAAAAAATCGCTATAAACTTGAATCTCAATATGTAAGAAAGAAGCTTACAACTTAAAAGTAGAGGAAAATATATAAATTATGTTGACAGTTTTGAGTCCGTCCGAAAAAATACGCACATAAAAATCTGGATTGGTATCCGACAATCGATGATTTCATTTTAATTTATGAGTCGAATTCTCTGAAATTACAATATTATTATATTAGGTAATATAAACGTTTCGGGTCATATTGTGAACTTAGGTAAGAAGTTCAAAGGATGGCCTGCGAATGGAACAAATATAAATTTACTAAATAAATTGTAAGCTTTGTGCGTCAACAAATTATGTTAGGTATGAAGACTTTCAATGTCTTGGGAAACTTTAGTTCACTACGTTTTAATGTTGTTTTGATAATCTTATAAAATCAATAATCAGCAGCTCTATACAGAACACTATAACTAATGGCGCAGTGATGGCTCAGTGGTGAGCAACTCAGACTTCAAATTGATAAGTGTTGTTCGAGAACAGGTGAGCTATTATCAGTACAAATTTTAGTAAAAAATAACAAATTCTTTTGATATTTTATTTGTATGGTTAAACAGTTAACAGTAATAATAATAAAATCCTGAAAAAAATAGCTGTTTTGTGCGCCTCACAGCTCTCTTCATATAATAATCAACAAGTTGTATGCACAAAATAATTTTCATTTAATTGCCACTGAAAAGAACCTATATAGTATTAAACCGTGAATTATATTATGTTGAATAAAACGGACTACTATTATATATATCTTGAATTATAGTAAATTTCATAATAAAATGTATTAGAACTTTGTGTAGACTATTAATGCAGGCAGCGCTTTGGATGCTGGCTGGCTTTTTGAGTGTTTCTAAAATTTTCATAGTTAAAATTCCGTACCTAAATTAGTGTGTAATTTAATAATGTAAATGAGAAATTACTACATATCATTTCTACAATGTTTGTTTTATAAAAATAAAGATATTTATTGATAGCATTTAACATCAATGCAAACCTGTGTAGATAAAGTCGATTTAATACATTAACATTTTAGGTTGATATCACAAATATGTTAAAAATATTTTGTGCAGGAAAAATCCGGTACATTAGGAGTTCCCGAAAATAATAATTAGTTTCCCTTGGGAGTGTCTTAATATACGGCATACCTTCTCTCATCTTTTAATCACTGGGACTAAAAAGTTTATTTATTTATTTTCCTCATTTTCATGTAAAATATTTTACATTCCTTTTCTCTTTTAAGTAGGTACGTAACTTTAAAACTAGAGATGCATAAAAACAGAAAAATGTAGACGGATTATCCACCTGCATATAAATGCATTGACGCATAAGGGTGATACTATACGAGCGGTTTTCCCGCCGCGGGAATCCGCTTCTGAACCGCACTAGTCACAATTTAATATGAAAGTTGTATGCTGCATACTACACTGCGCGGTTTCCCGTCGCGGTTCACAGGCGGGACAAATTCGACCGCCGCATGCAGCGTCAAACCGCCGCTGATAACCGGCGCTTTAAACTACACGGGCGGTTTCCCGCTACGTTATGCCGGGTCCAGACTGGTGAAACGTAACATGCAATGTAACATTCTGCCTTTCATTGCATGTTCGCTGCAAGCGTGGACGCATAGCGCGCTCTTAACGCGCATTCACTACGAACCTCCCGTATTCGTGTTCCTTGCCCCTTTGTGTTCGTCGAAAAACCGACAAATCACGGATCGCTCCGCGCGCGGCTTGTAATGCTCGTAGCATGCGCGTGTAATGCACAATTCGCGCGCGCAAGACGTCCAAACTATGAGAAATTGTTACAAAGTGTGTTACCTTTCATGATACATTGCAGCAATGTGGACGGTGAATTCTTTCATTGCATGTTACATTTCATGTTACGTTTCACCAGTCTGGACCCGGCATTACATCATTCGGCGCGGGACCTTGGCGCTCGCTCGTGATGTTCAAATGAACAGAAAACAGCGATAAACCGCGTCCCTTGTAGTTTGATGGTATGCGGCAGCTTTGGCGAGCGGATTCCCGCGGCGGGAAAACAGCTCGTATAGTATCACCCTAATAAAATGAAACCGATATATGTCATAATTAATATTGGAATGACATTTAAAATAATTTGCATAAGTGCCGTTTGAGTGAATTCAATCAATTTATCAGCTATATCCACAAGGTGACCTGATGTAAAATAACCGAAATTATCTATAAGGTGCCCCCCATTTATTGACCGACCTGACACGTGTTTGTGCGTTCTTTTAGATAACCTTCCACTCACGTCTCACACTGATCATTTTTACTCTA
This sequence comes from Colias nastes, assembly GCA_907164665.1. Classification (NCBI taxonomy): domain Eukaryota; kingdom Metazoa; phylum Arthropoda; class Insecta; order Lepidoptera; family Pieridae; genus Colias; species Colias nastes. Next base: position 12,395 of record CAJQZM010042616.1, on the reverse strand, counting down.
TAGTATAGATAATAATTTATTGAAATAATTCGATTCATATAGATAATTTGAAGAATCCGAAACCATTTAAATAAGACGTATTGCGTTGTTATTTGATATGTTTACAAGTTCGCAGCGCTTTTTCTTTTGAAATTTAATATCTAATACAAACATCTACGTCACCCTAGCACAAAAATTTGATAATATAATAGTTATGAAATATAATTTAGTAATTGGTTTTACTTAAGAATTTATAAAAAAATACTCTCACAGCTTCTTATTACCCCGAACCATTCGTACGTCATGTTTGAAATATTTTTTGCTGCGTACTACCAAAGGTACTACTCATGTGATGTTTCATATATTTGTTTGTTGCTTTTGGTTTATTTTATAAAGACGTGGAATTTTTTCTACTTAAATAATGTAAACAAGGTCGATAAATGTAGTGTTGTATTTTAATGTGTGTGATTGAATTTATCGTGCTTTTGTAGTCAACATGTTGATAAACTTTATTAATTTATTCAAAAGCTTTTTCCCCCCGAAATACCAATGAAGTATAAGCTATCAAGCGTCAAGAGGACGTATTATAGTACCTATAAGTTATTATGTAAAGTGTAAACACGGACCACGTCATGGGTATTACCTAGTTTAGTATATAGATATAAAAATAATCTATACTAATATTATAAAGAGGAAAAATTTGTAATTATGTATGTATGTATGTATGTATGGTTTTCACGCATAAACCTCTCAACCGATTTTGATGAAATTTGGCACAGACAATCTTTAGACCCTGAGAAAGAACGTAGGCTACCTTTTATTGCGAAATATGTACCACGGGCGAAGCCGGGGCGGACCGCTAGTCATTAATAAAGCTGAAGATAACGCTTCAAGTACTGAGTGAATTAATTTTATCAAAAAGTAAATATCATTTCACATTTTGATTAAATAATAATTCTTTTCAGTATTTATCGAGGAACTTATCTTCAGAATTTATGAATGGAAACGGGATTATAATAGGTACACAATGTTGTCGAAGAAAAGATTTTAACTTTTTTTTAAATTGAAAAACAGATATGTTATATTTGTTTATTATATAAATTAGAACTAGGTATACCTTTGCCAGCAATTAAATATTTTTTCCTCATACATATTTAAAGCTGGGTTTTTGTCTGTCTGTGTGATTTATTATGTAATTTGATATAATGCGTATCGACTAGTTGCAAATATTTATTTGTAATCTAATTGCAAAAATAATCTAACACTTTTACCTTACTTTTACACTGCTTTTTTCATTTTCTTTAAAATACAACCTCTGTAGTTGAAGATATAATATTTTTGAACCTATAAGAAGTGTATCTGATTAATCGAATAAAATATGTATAACGCAATTCTGCATTTAAGTAGGTTATCTTCTGACCTGTGACGTTGGCAGATTCGTCAATGGCGTCACGGGTCGTAGTTTTATTAATATTATATTGCATATTATATATCATGGATATATTTAGAGTCATAATTTTATTTTCTTGTACACATTCTTTTATATTATACAAAAAAGTACTTACCTTTAAACAACAAGATAGAATATCAAGATAGAAATCGGCTGACATTACATAAATTGGTATAGATTTTATTATGTTTTTGAAATACTTAATGGGCCCTCATCACAATGGGCAGCGTTGGGCAAGTAGAGGCAATCACGATAACGTAGAGTGAATGTCTATGGTCGGCCGTCATTGTAGGTGTTTATTCATAATCCGTAATGGCGGCAAACATCGACGATAATTTGTTGGGCCAACGCTGCTCATTGTGTAGAGGGCCCATTAAAGGCTGCATCCAAAAGTTTGTTGTTTATAAATTAAGACGTTGTGCGTCAATATTAGTTGTTTATCCAACGATTAATATCTTTGACGTTACATCGACCCGTGAGTATTATATTTTGCAATATTCAAGTTCTACATTTAAGCTCTATATGTATGTAAGTTTATTTCTTAATGTATTTTTGAAACATTTATATTTCGGTTGATCAGTTAATAATTTATTGTAAAATACAATATATTTAAATTATTTAAGAATAACAATCCAGACTAGATTATTACACTGAAGATAAAATTCCGATATTTCAATAATACCAAAATGGTCAACCTAAATACTTATCAATGAGCGTTTTATTGTTTTAATAATACATCTCTAAGGTCTATTAAATAAGATGTTATTGAGTTATATTAAGTTTATTATTATTTGTAATTGCAATACAACAATGATTTAAAATGTTAAAAAAAAATTTAAACGTTCGTATTTTTTAGCAAAAAAAATATATCGCAACATTAAATCAATGGATACAACCAATACTTTGTCATTAACCTTTACATTCGTATAATGCACATCTTATGTAATGTGATCATTGTTTCGGGTTTCGTTATTATAGCATTCCCGGGAAAACAATAAAGTTTCGACACCCTGATCGAACTTTGCAATTCTTCGTACGGTCATTCGAAGCTGTGACAACTGAAACTCAACAAGCCACTCGTAATATAAAACGAATGACATCTGTAGTAAATAAATGCCACTTCGAAGAAATCGCCTGCTGTATTATGCGCGGCTTCTGGTAAGTCTCTACGCTCTACGATTATTGAAATGACTAGCGCGAATTTTATGCCCGCGGATTCGCTGGGATATACACATTATGACTCCAGAATCGATACAAATTGGTTAATTTAAGGTGGCTACCTTATAATATTTGAACATTAGCCTATATTGGACCACTTATATTCAACTATCCCCATGCCATGTAATCAAGTCGGTAGAGCGTTACCGTGTGCACGTGCGTAACAAACAGATTTACACTTAGATCATTAAGGATTTACATCAATATTACTTGTATGGACGTTGTTATCACCGCCTCTGAATTTATCATGTCTAATTGTTTACTATAACAAATTTTATTTAGTAATACAATAATTACGATATATTTATTAAATATATTTAACCAGTTTTTATACATTTTGTTTACTGTTGATTATTATCTAATTTACATAATGTTGTTTTCTTTTATATTAACAGGGGATTATCGAGTTATCTAGCGAACAAGCAAATATTTTATAATAAATTAATACGAAAGAGATCGGTACATATTAGGGCTACAATTTAATGCGTATTGGATACATATTACATACATTTACGCAAAAGAATTATTTATAGGGCTTCGGTTATCAATACGAAGTTATCTGAACACACTGGTTGGTAGGATGGAAAAATGTGTCACCTACTTTTTGCACTTTGAAGGTCGCAGATACCGATACTTTTACAAATCATTTTACAAGAATCAAAATGAACTATTTGATACGTGTGTCACGGACAAGTTGATATCGCCACGACATAAATAAAAAAATTAAACAAAAAGTTTAGTGGTCACATTTTTATCTGCACTTTAGTAATTTACTCTTATGAAACATAACATTTACAGTTCCATTATCTTATAGTATAAATTGTATTAAATGAAAATACTACAAAACATTGATATCTGGCTTAATTAAAGATATTGTTTAAACATTAACTATCTGTGTTTGATTTGGTGTATGGAGTAGGTACCTATAAGTGATAATTTTACTATTATGTTTTATTTATATTGGCAAAAATATATTTGCAAAATTAAACAGTTGTTGTATGGTAATTCTCATTTTTTTCGTATAAAACGGCAATTTCAGTGATTACATTGCTAATCTTAGGTGCTAAAATCTGACTGCAGCATTTTTGGCAGCGATCAAAACATATTTAAAGAATAAAATCCAGTTTTGTAACATAGTATGTAATGTTACATAGTATATGTTAATTTAAATATTTATTATACACGCTATTTATAAATACATATTTACGTAATGTAAGTAATAGATAAGATTAGTTATGGCAACAAAAACAATATTTATTGCATAATATTAAATGTTAATGTCCATTTTAAATTATTCGTCGGTAATGGTTTTTGAATAGTATTTTATAATAAAATGTACAATACAAATGAAATATAAAAACTAAAAAGTACAACAGATTAAAATTCCTCAACAATGCAATTAGTCATATTTCATTACACGAAAAACGTGACTACTCTAATGAATTGATTGATTTGCATTTTATTCTTATAATTTGCTTACATCTGAAAAAATTAACGAGTGTTCACAGAGATTTTGGGGGGACGAAGAAATATTAGCAATATTTAATAGTTTCTTACTTCTATGAATTTGTACACACAAATTTTCATTAATTAATATAATGTTCGTTTGAATCTATATATAAAAAATGTATAAAATATAACATTTACACAGAACATTTATTATTTTTGAATGATTAAATTTAATATTGTTTTTTATTCTATTGTTATTACTCGTTTAAAAAAACGTTATTGAGTAATTAACACTATTTTAATCAAGTTTAATAGTTAAATGACAGTAATTATCGTACACTTCGATAGCAAACATAAAATAAACATTCTAATAAAATTAGCCGTGGGAAACTATAGCTTCAACATTTATATTATTACATCAAACAAACGTATAAAATGAATATATAATATTGTATGTTGTTTGAAAAACCAGTATCACCTGTATCAAAATATCGTCCCATTCATTCTTTTACAGTTATTTATTGAAAGCGGGCTTTCGTTTGATAAAAAACTTGCGTCCCTGTTATAAGGGTTTGCTTTGTGTAACCAAGGCGACAAGAATACTGAATATGAACAGTTATAGATGCTAATCGTTTAAAGTGATAACTACCGCCGCGAAAAATGTATATAGGTTGTTATTTGTATATATGTATTTAAGTTTATATGTGGCATCGTAGTACCCAAAATATTAAGCTGATTTGAGTGTGTTTTGATTAAACTTAAAGCCTTGTCTGTCAAGATAGTTGTTTAGTGAAAATAAAAGCAGTTATCGCAAATATATTTTCTTCTAATAGGATTTGGTTTCAGTTAATTTGGTACCACTGTGGGTTGTATTTTATGTTCAGTTTTAGCGTCAAACGTTAAAATGAATAACAAATCCCTAACCAAGAATTGTATATCTATACCACATTTAGTCAGTTTTTTTTATATTTCGTATGAAATGAACAATATTAAGTAAAATTATTCGATCGAGTTTTATGTAAAATTATTTATGTTCAATCGACCTCTACTTCCTCTGGTACAGGTGTTTATGTTAAAATTCACATACATGGAGTTTCGGCGCCAAGTAAAGAGTGATGATTGGATGCTTTTCGCAATCGAGATCACGTACATGTGTAGGTACTTAACTTAATAACTAGAACAAACACTGGTCTTGACTAATTTCACTTTTATTGTGAGTAATGCAATATTGGACATGACAACAGCGGATGGTCCAACAAAGATTAGTAATTACTAGTATTGTACAATATGCGCGATCAGTTTTTTCGATTATCGATTTAACCTTTGTATTTGCTTTTGTTATTTATGATTTATAAATTTTGTTACGTAATTTTTTGAACCGAACTCAAATTAAAAACAATGAAGTAAGTAAAGTATACTTCGTATAAAAACATGGTAACCTAGGTATTAATTTAGCAACATCATCATTTAAATAATTATACAACAATGCTTTGTTACGCTAAAACATCGAGAAAAGATTGAGATACAATAAAATAAACTGTAGTCTAATACTGTAATACAGATACGTTTTTCACAAATGCGAAGATAAAATTCAATTAAAATTACATTTTTATATCAATACAAATGTATGTCAAGGCGTATCATTAATGAGGATAAGTAAAGAATACCCTTGCACATCTGCGTCTTGAATATATAAAACAATGAATATACGTAATTCGCGTAATGTTTGCAAAGAGTTCGTTGACCGAATTGAATGGACAAAAGCACATATTTCATACAAAGTTACATAAATTGAAAATAGTATTTCAAGGATTCAATGAAAACGATTAACTATTTTTATATATTTGGTATTTCCAGGTTTTTTTTTTGTCAACCTTTTTGAAAATTAATTACTAATTTACACCGGAATCTGTTTATTCGAATTCCATGTTCATTCATAGTTGCATGATTTTAATGAATAAATATTTTTTCATAATTTTAATAATAATTTAACTATGCATTAAATGTATAAAAAAAATAAAAGTCGAAGTCGAGACAAGTATTACGTATATTATACTGAAATAAAAATTTATGGAACATAAAAATAAAATGGTACCTAAGAGTAAAGGTATATAGGCTCATTACATGTAGGTACAAGTATACAGGCCCAGACATAAGTACTCACAGAGATGTATAGTGTAAGTAGGAATATTTCCAGCTGTTGTTGTTGTAGGTATAAAATATCATAAAAAAATAATTTTCATAATATGTATTTTATAATAATTATTGTCATCATTGTTGCTCGGTATGACGATCCCCATAATTTCTAGAATATTCGTTCCTTTTACGATTCGTATTATATTCATGTATTACCTATCTGATGTAGTTGAGTAAGGCTAATGTATTTTTACTACATACATTATCATAATTGATATGTAGAGTTGTTACATAACATAAAGCTTTGTGTTTCATACAAAAACTATATCACGAACTCGAATTTAGAAATTATTTGCATTTCTAATTAGTTCACTACTTCTTCAAATAAATATTATTGGAAATAGCTTTATAATTATATCTAAAGTATCATGGCGCCTACTTTTCATTTGACTCCATTTGAAAGTTGTGAGAACGCAAACGATGCCTTTATACGACACAAATTATTGGAAAGGTATTTCATCTTCTGTACGTACTACTAACTAATTGTAATAAATTACAGCCTTTTATAGCAGATTACTTAGTGGGTACGTTGCTACTAACTATTGAGTCTACGTTTGTTTCAAAGTACATTTTTGCAAAATAATTTGCATATTACCGCATATTGTAAACAGTTTTTTTATTTGTAGAAGCAAAGAAAATCCAAATTCAGTACAGATTTTTTTAACGTTATTTATTCGAGTCCATTTGAATATCGTAGATTCATCATTGTTTAACATTTATTTTAAAGTTAACAAATGTGACACAGTAGCAGGAAAATATTCAGATAAAACAATTGAACATCGTGAAGAATCAAATGAATTACATTTCTTTGTGTGTTTGTATTTAGTATTTATTTTGGTTAACAAGCGAACGGTTACACATTCCCAGCTCGGCCCGTATTATAATATCAAGACACAAGACACAAGCATTGCAACAAAAGACCCAATGTGACGGTCATTGATCCTTTGGCCGAGTGCTCGTTGCACTCGTTGGTGAACTTAATCTAACGTTGTCTAAAATCTCGGACACAACGTAGGTCTACACAGCGATCTTATCGTGCAATTGCGTTTTACTTATTATCATTTACACACTTGTAGAACAGCAAATAGATAAAACGCCGTAATTGATAGGCAAATATTAATTAGTACCAAATTAGGTCTCTCACAGAATTGTACGGCGTGTACCTACATAGTGCGTAGTCATGTTTTCAAATCAATATTTGAGAAAATATCGAGAGAAACGTTGCTAATAAAAACCATAATTTATTAACTTAACTTTACTTTAACAGTTCTTATAACTTCACTTACTAATAAATTTTCGTTTAATTGATATTTTATATTGAAGATAGTTCTATAAATTAAGATATAATAATAATTAGGAAATTTAAGTGTGACAGATGTACCTAACTATTATTGATACAATTTCCCTTTGTAATTTATGCAAATACTATATGCATAAGTTTAGCAAAAAAATGAATTCTTAGTTTAATAATAAGAATATGTAATTTTGAAGCAAAAAAAAGACTCGGCAAATAATCAAGATTATTTTCTTCCATCTAAATTGTTAAGCAGCAGACAGTTAAAAAGTAGACACGTAGAATTCCTGACCAAATAAAAATATATTGAATTCCATTCTAACGTCTGTGAAGTCTTTCTTGGAATTAGAACAAAGGGTTTAGATTTATCTTTTTGTTATCAAAAATCTTAGTCCTAGAATGCTACCCAAACATTAAATTTAACAATCGTCTGTTTCACTTTTTATATCACGTCTGTTTTGTTTGAATAACTAACCAACCAATGTATGGGATTTATTTATACATAGATATTAAATATTTCACGATTAAATTAAAATTTCAAGAAACCATGTTCCTAATAAAGTAAAAGCAACACTGGACTCTCAGCAGACACATTTTTTGACGTCGATCACAATTCAACATTAAGTATATCAACAAAATTAAAAAAGTATATATATTAGTAGTAAAATAAAAAAAGTACACACACCTATATACCAATTACAACCTTCGCAAAAAATATAAACAGTTATTTAATTATTATTATGTTTATTTACTTACTTCTCACATGAAATGTTCACGTATCGAAACTACGCATATAATTTAGTCAATTTGGAAACGATATTCGAGTGTCGATCAGAGGTCGAAACTCGTAGAGCTCTGCCCAAGGCTCTCTGGCTTGAGTCGTCGACCCGCCTTTACCTTGCTTCGCGGCAACTTACGCAATTCGTTAATCTTATCATCTGCATGCACACCCGCTCGACCTCGCTGGCCTCTTGCACCCCTCGCTAAACACATCTTTTGCTCACAAATCAACACCGATAGTTTTGTTCTTATTATCTAATACCGCTTCACAGATGTTACTGTTTACTACACGAGGTTTACAATAATATTAATTGTTTGTTACCTTAATAGCTCTTAATCCTACACATTTAAAATGTACAAAAAACTTTTACTTTTCACAAAGTGGAAACATGATATCTACGGGTGTAGTGGTGCTACGCCTCGTAGCAAGCCGGCGATCGATGGAAAAGCAGAGGAGAGAGGAGTGCCGGTGGGACGAACCTGCGCGCGCGCCACCCGCGCGTATTTATTCGCAAGGCCACGCCAGCGCCTCGCCAGTGCGCAAACGACGGTCGCACGCGGTATACGATTAGCGCTTACAGCGACGTACTACCGCGATAAGTACGCGCACGACTTTTGTTCAGTTCAGTTCAGTTGACTGTTCATAAAAAATATTTCACACAAATAAAAACAAAGACATTCAAAATGATAACGATGTTTTCAAATTCAAAGTTATTATGGGGTTTGTGGCAAGTGTTGAATTATTGTTCTTCGCGGACGACTCTACCGTTGCTACTAGCAGTCGGCGTAGCGTATCTGGTGATGCGGCTCATGAACGTTGTGCGTGAAATCCGCAAGCTGCCGCCGGGTCCGTGGGGACCGCCCGTGGTGGGCTACCTGCCGTTCCTGGGCGTGCGACACAAGACATTCCTGGAACTGGCTCGTTGCTACGGCGCCTTGTTCTCCGCTCGCCTCGGCAACCAGCTGACTGTTGTGTTAAGTGACTACAAACTGATTCGCGAAGCTTTTCGCCGTGAAGAATTTACCGGGCGCCCAAGCACGCCTCTGATGCATACATTGGATGGTCTCGGTAAGTAATTCAATATTTTCAACTGTATATTTTTTAGTCGTGTTTTTAATTTAAAAGTTCTTGCTATAAATTTCAATACTTGAAATGTTTAACAAAAATTATAAGATCTATTTAACATTAAAAGAAAAATTTAAGTTGAGTACCTATTCTAATCTACAACACAAATATAACTTATTTCTTTTAACGTTCGTAATTGTTAGTTAGCACTTAAATAATAACTTGAAATTTATAACATTATATAAATTTATAATTTAATAATATTTTATAGATTTCAATATATTAGCTTAATTGTAAGAAAAGTATATAGTAGAGATAATAACGAAAGCACATGCGCGCGGGGCGTCTCGTGCTCCGTAAGGCCTCCCGTAGCTACAAAGCACCGCCCACATGCATATACTTCAACCTCCTCCCTCTGTGCAGGTATCATTAACAGTGAGGGTCGTCTCTGGAAGAATCAACGTCGATTCTTACACGAAAAACTACGTGAATTCGGCATGACATACATGGGCAACGGCAAGAAAATTATGGAAGGCAGAATTAAGGTTCGTACTCTCTACATGCCAATAATGTGTCGTTAAAAATTATTCAGATAAAAAGAACAACGAGGCTAATATCAATTAAAATTTTAGACTGAAGTTCAAGAACTAATGGTGAATCTGCATTGCGCTGATGGCGCGCCTATTGATGCCAATCCTCTGTTCGCGCTAGGTGTTTCTAACGTGATTTGCGGCATAACCATGTCGGTCCGCTTCAGTAACGGTGACGCTCGATTCGCGAGACTTAATCATCTTATCGAGGAAGGCATGAGACTGTTTGGACAAATTCATTATGGAGAATACATACCACTATATAATGTAAATATAATTTTATGTATTTTGAACTTTAATACATAACAATATCTTATCTTTACAGTACTAATTTGTAATGTGTTTCTAGTATTTGCCGGGAAAAGCCCAAGTTCAAGAGAAAGTGGCTAAAAATCGTGAAGAAATGTTTTCGTTTTATCAAACTTTGATTGACGAACACCGAGAAACCTTAGATATCAACAATGCGAGGGATCTCATTGATGTTTATCTTATTGAAATCGAAAAGGCTAAAACTGAAGGTCGTACTGGAGATTTATTCGATGGAAGAGACCAAGGTAAGATAAAGTACTTGAAAATAAAAGTACTTGGAAAATTAGTTTCATTTTATTATATTTTAAAAAGCTCAAGATTCAATTTTCTAAATTTAAACTTCTATTACAGAATTGCAACTTAAACAAATACTTGGCGATCTTTTCTCCGCTGGAGTGGAAACAATAAAGTCATCACTGTTGTGGATGCTTGTGTTCATGTTACGCAACCCCGACGTGAAGAGACGTGTTCAGGAAGAACTCGACGCCATCGTGGGCCGCGACCGCCTCCCTACCATTGAAGATATGCCTAGTCTCGTGTATACTGAAACGACTATCTTGGAAACACTGCGTATGTCGAGCATTGTCCCCTTAGCGACGACTCATTCACCAACTAAGTAAGTATAATACTTTCTTCTGTAACGATGCATATCTTTAAATTAATATCGTATCTAACATTATTCTTTTTTATTTAACAGGGATGTCAATCTTAATGGCTACAGGATTCCTGCCGGTTCACAAGTAGTACCGCTCATCAACTGTGTCCACATGGACCCGAACCTCTGGGATGAACCTAACAAATTCAATCCGAGCAGATTCATCGATGACAATGGCAAGATTCGACGACCTGAATACTTTATGCCATTCGGTGTGGGACGACGTATGTGCCTGGGTGACGTTCTCGCCCGGATGGAGATGTTCATGTTTTTCGCAAGCATGATGCACCAATTCGACGTTCAAATGGAATCCGGGGTCGCTCCGCCGTCGTTGGAGGGCACGGTGGGCGCTACGATCGCGCCGGAAGCTTTCCGCGTGAAGTTCGTGCCGCGCGCGCCAGCCGCGCCCGCCCCGCCCGTCGCCAGCCTGCCAGACCACCCGCACCTACGTCACGTTGGATCGCACTGAGTGCCCTGACGAATTGCCGCCACACACCCACCAGTATTCAAGATCACTCGTTTTAGAGCGCATCGATGATAAATATAATTAAGTTTAATAATAAGTGACGACTTCGCCTCGGCGATAGTCAGGCTGTGCATAAAGTGTTCAATTAAATAGTAAACCGAACTAATTTTAGATGTATGTACTAAAATTCCCATCGTTGAGATTATAAATGTTATTTTTGTGTCAACAGTATTATTTATAGATGTCCGATCTTAGAGATCGCCGTCAATCAAGCATTGAGTAAAATTGATAGGAAACAGGTTTATTGACATTTTAAGCTCTAGTTTCTCTATACCAAATTAATGTATAAATCTAGATCATTATTTATTAGTGCGAGTAGTGTCACTTGAGTGTTGAATGTTGAGTGTGATCTCATGTTAATTGTGTAATGAATGTGTTAGTTAGTACTTGATTAAGAAATTTACGTGTTCACTCATACTTTTCTAGTTTAAATGTACCTATCATGAGTAATATACGTAGTAACATTCCATGGTAGAGTAGAAACCAGCAACTAGTCTAAGAGCGGTAATATTGTCGCTATAAGTATAACTTTATGAAATAACTTAATGACATTTTGTATAGTTTTGTTTACAAGCTGTTAGCAACCAAGTTGCTTTACTGTCAATACATTACAAGCGTGAAGCGACCCATCATCCGCAGTAAATTACCATTGTTTACCCTCGCTTTGTAGATATTGCGTTATTTTTTTAAATGTTTACAGATTGATAATTTTATAAATAAACTTTAAAAATTCGTATATATTTATCTCTTTGATTTATACATCCTTTACCTTTCAAATAATCACTATTCAAATAGTGGTTAAACACATTTTTAGTTTCAAAATTTTTAAGTCATATATATACAGCATTCATGGTATAAATACCATGTAATATATAATATCTAA
>CAJQZM010042615.1:0-17825 GCA_907164665.1 Colias nastes | reverse complement strand
AAATAATGTGCTAAATTGAATACGTAAAACATATGGGATTATCCGCAGGAGATTTATGCACGTGTCGTACCAAAGTGACATGACACAATTATTTATTTAATTGGACCTAGATGAATCGATTTTGTATGTATTTTTAAGATGTGTTTTTTGTACGGTCTGGGGCTTCTTGGAAAGGAGAGCTTTCAAATTTTATTATTTATTTAATTTTTTGCATATTGTGTGGTAGGGTAGGTGTATGAAAATTCTTAATATTAAGTGGGACTTTTATTTTTGTGGTCTATTGATACAATCCAATAAGTTAAATAAATGAAGTAGAAATGCGAAAGTAGGTTTGTCGGTCTCTTCGAAGCATCAACCACTGAATTGATTAGGATAAAATTTAGTACTAAGATAATTATCTTTAATCATGAGAAGATATATAGATTTAGTTTTATCCCGGAAAATTGGAAATCCCTAGGGAAGAGGAACTATGCGGGTTTTCCCTTGACTACACGAGCGGAAAGCTACTAAAATAATAAAATAGCGCAGTAATCGACAACCAATCAATACTGTATTTTATTCGTAAACATAGATCGTTTAATGTTACTCCGCTGAAATAAAAATCGTTTATCGTCTAAGCGATTTTGGTAAAACAATGACGATAGTGTAATGATGTTGCCAGTTTTCGCGGTACGTTGGCAAGCATCCAGCCGTGTTACCTACCACGCCACGACCGGTCTCACACCAAAACTAATGTTATTACAAATAACAAACTCAAAAGCTTGTGCTTTCATAAATTACTCCCCTTATATCTTTTCTGTATGAGTATTTTTGTATTAATGTAAATACACGAAGCAGTTTAAACTATCCCTAGATAACTGCCAATTCGTCAATCACCAGCGCAAAGACAAGAAAATAAACATTCGGTTGAGTTATAGGTACTTACATTTTAAGCTTTTTATTGCATCGGATTATAAACAAAATACTAGGAAGCTTTCGGATAAAGAAAGGTAGACAATAATTGAAAAGAGCTGATTGCAATTTAACAACTTTACATAGAATATATAGATACTGAATTATGAATAAAATATACAATACAAATACAGTTCAAAATAAGATTAAATAAATTAGTAAAAGATAATAACGAATCTTCTCGCTATCTTTACCCAAGATCTGAAAGTTACTTTTTTTAATCTACACTAATATCTACACTAATATTATAAAGAGGAAAACTTTGTTTGTTTGTTTGTTTGTTTGTTTGATTGTAATGAATAGGCTCATAAACTACTGGACCGATTTTAAAAATTCTTTCACCATTCGAAAGCTACATTATCCACGAGTAATATAGGCTATATATTATCACGCTAAGACCGACAGGAGCGGAGCCACGCGGGTGAAACCGCGCGGCACAGCTAGTTCTAAATATAACATATATAAAGCCAGCCCGCGCTTTAACTTTTGACAAGATATACCTAATGAGCATGAACAAATTATTCTTTAAAGCAAATATTATTAGACTCTGTTTTAAAAAAGAAATAGAGATCTTTCATAAATTATCAATGAAGCAGGTGTGGACTGTGGCTACGTTTACTTTCATCAATATAATAAATACATATTTATAATCATCTTTATAAACAGAATGACTAAACCGACTATATTCACGCATGTGACGTAGGCGAATAATTGAAAGTAAGTTCATAACGTATTATCAACGTAAGGTTCATATAATTTAATGGTTTTATTCATTCATTAGATAAAATATAACATTAGGTATAAGTATATTTATGAGCTTTAAAAAGTTTAAAATCAATTGATCGCTATCAATTTTTATCCAATAAGAAAAGAGACGCTAGCAGTTATGCATTTCTTATCCCTACCCGCGTATTATTGAAAACAAAACTAAGCAACATTTTAAAAAGCAGTCTTAAAATAAGCCTCATAAAAATGACAATTACAAACGTAAGTTTAAAAACGGTAACATATATCTGTCACAGTCGTCACTCAGCGAAACGTGACAGCTGTGGAAAGCGTCATTTAAAACTTTTGGCTGCAACCATTCATTTTTGTTGTTTTAACTTTATCGAGGGCCGAGGTAAACAAATATCGAACGTCAATCGTTTAGCATGGAAAATAAATTATGCAGTAGAAAAGGGAACGGATTTCGATGGATATCCAACGAAATTGTGACAATATTTTATAATTTTGTTAGGGTGGGATAAGGCGGAACTTAATAATTGAAATTCGAGACCAATTATTTATCGACGTCCGTAATAAGATCGCTATCGACAGTATTCATACTAGATTCAAATGATAAAAATTTTATGAATTATTTAATTTTAATATAAATAAACTATAATAAAGGAATAGAACTACTTAGGACATAGTTATTACTTAGGATATATGTTATAGCTTACGATAGCTGTATTTGTTTATATTCCTATATGAGGTATGTAGAAAACAATTAAAGATAATTAAACAATAAGCATAAGAGGAACTTATTTTCTCATCTTGAATAATACTTTAAGTAGGTATCATTGAGAGATCAGCAAACTTCGAAATATTCAATAGAGATAGAAAGATTTATAGATCTGTGTTATAATAAACTATTATTTTACTGTCTGGATCTTGAAAGTAACTTATTGTTCTACGTTCTATGAATATTTAATATTGTGAGGGACGAGGGTGTGTCCGATGATCTAATAAACGCAAGTAATGAATGTTTAGGCGCCACGCCCGATCCAGCCGCTTTCAGCTATTTTAAGACCGCTAATTAAACTCAAACTCGAATTGAAAAAACAAATTCATTGCGCGAGGTTTGTCTGTAAAATTTATTAAGTCTATTGTGTTCCTGGCGGTTTTTCAAAAAATTAACTTTAAAGTTTTAATTGCACATGTAAAAAGTTTTTTTTTTGTGTAGAACTTTCGAGAAATATTTTAAAACTTACCGGCGATTTGTTCTGGGGGGAGCTCATCAGCCTGAAAAAATAATAAACATAAATTAACAAAGGCTCTGTCAGTCTCGATGCAGTGTCATATAATTAACCCTTCGATCGAGGTACGACTACGTATGTATATATACGTATAAGTATTCTAGGGTTTTGAGACGAATTTGTATTCGTATTGTATATTGTATTGTATTAAGGTAAATTCAATTAAATTTAAGTAACATTTACAATAAACTATCTGGTACATAGAACATTGAGAGCAATGAATATAATGATAAGTATAATGTTTTCATGATTTAATCGTTACAAAATATTATAAAACTTAAACTAAAGGACTAATAAACTAAGGTACTACATAATAAATGTAACAAAAAGCTCTGAAAAACTACCGAAATCTATATTCAGGGTTCCAACTTAATGATTTTTTCAATAGCGCTCTACATTTTACCACTAATTGATTACAGAAAAATAAGACGAGTAAAAAAGAAAGTTTTTCTTTCCGTTTTTAATTTAAAATTCAATAATTATTGAAGAGAAACCCTTGAAATCAAATTGGAAACGATTGCGATATCATGATCTTATTTAATGTTCGTCTCACGTCTTAATTCTAAACTAGTGTCGCAGAGTTGGCTCATACAATCTTTATGTAAAGAATTCACTAACGATGCTTTTAACATTTTATTGAAAATCGTGACGGTATTCGAGAAATATTTATAAATTCAATTAAAAGAAAAACCTCTTAAAATGTTGTAGAAAAATACGTTTATCTAAAATGCTATTTATTTTCCATTGGAACGAATTCATTTTCGGTGTGAACAGATGAATGCATAATGTATGGCCACCTGTCTTATACTAAATCATGGTAATAGTTTAATACATGACAAATACGTCGCGACGACAATTTGTCATTATTTTCAACGTTGTAATAGACGAGCTAATTAACGCGCGAAACACGTTAGTGTTCATTTCTTTCGATTGAGTGATAGTTATTGATTTTGCATTTATTGGGAATTGATCCATTTGGATATAAGCCCTTATTAATAGTAAAGCAAAATTACCAATCTTCTATTGAATGATACGTGTAATATTCAAACCAAATCTAAAAAATAAAATATATATCAAACTAGATGATATTTCGAGGATTCTGTTTGATCAAAAACAAAATATTAAAATTGACTGGATAAAAAAAATCACGAAGAAACCTCTAATTTTCACACTTTTGCGATTTCTTGGCATGGTAATACCTATTATGATTTTACACGTATCATCTAATAGAAGATTGGTAAGTTTGCTTTATACCCACTCTTAATGTAACTGACTATATCGTAATATGATATTGTAGCTATGGATTAACCATGGACGCACACGTCGGTGGAACGCAATAAATTTATTTTACGTGCAATTGAAACCGAAATAGAATCATTGGTTTGCGTGCTCTCGATTTCAGCATTCAGGTAATATGAATTTATGATCATAAGTATCTAATCAGTTTTGAATGAAAAGTTTGATTGAAGTAACTGTTTAGTTAATTTTAAGCAATTTAGTTTCATTATAACAATCAATATGTGAGCCTGTTTTGTAATTTGTTTGTGTACTTTCGTAGGTTTTTTTATACAGAAATTGTAACTTCTATTTCAATTATGTTTGAATAAACTTTAAAGTGCTTCGAAACTTGTTAAAAAATTTACGATATAATCATAATCTCCATTCTTAATTTAAATGTACAAATAATGAAATACAACATTAATTTATTTTGTGTTTGTAGACAATAAAAAATAAATTAACTGATTAAAATTAATTGAAAAGACTTGTTTTTATAATTATAATAATAAACTACTTTATAAATAACTTCGTCTTAAATAAAATTAATGTTTTTTTTTTCATAGAGCACCAGCAACCATATTTTTTATCCATTCACCAAGGAAAAAAATGATTGCTCTACATTTGAAATAAGAATTAAAAAAAAACATGGGAATGGAAAAAAAAGCACTGCACATAAATGAAACGCAGTAGTCGATCGTCGCATACGATGCGCTTCATATATTTTCAGCAAATCGAGTTTCCAAATTTCAGGAAAAATTTAAATAACTCCACCTACCCAGTCTTCTGTGTCCAGAACCATGTTTGATGTCACTAGTTAGCACTGTGAGACGCACAACACGACTGGCCTGAAATATTTTACTTCCAGCGTTCAGGGTTATTTTCTGCTGCTTTACGAGTACGGCCTTTCAGATACTTTCACATAAAATGGGAGGCGGCGCGGGGGCGGGGGGGATCGGTGGCCCCACAGCGGCTTCACGGCTTCCTGCGATCCGACCAATAGCGTTGCCCCCAAACGGCAGGATGCTAACATATTTTTAGTCGAAAACGTGGTCAGGAAAAACGTAAACACGGTGATCGTGGTGCCGATGTGTAAGCAAGCGCCCGTCTTATCCTCACACGCTCATTGAATATTATAGCTATATATCCCGTCGAGCTGTTTGCAGTATAGCCGTTTATTATTTACATTGTGAATGTTTATTTACGTTAATTGCGCTTCTGAAGGAAATGTTATACCTATGATGAGCGTTTCACCTTTGGTATAATTTTTGACTGTATTTTTGTATAGGACGGATTTTAATTTCGTGTTCTTGTAAATTGGTAAAATATTATAGAAGGTAGTCGGAACACATCGATATAAATCTTTTTTCGAAAGATAAGTAGGTACTTCCAAACTGTTATATGATTGAGAAAACTAGGAATTTTTTTTAGTTTTCCTTTAAATTTAATTGACAGTTTTATTTACGTAAATAATTCGTTATTTCAACATACGAATAGTTAGATTGCCTATTGTATCGCGTGAATTTATTTCAGTCAAGCCATTAACACCCAACAGTTGCCAATAAAAATACCTACGATCATTTCCAAGAAATTAATGCAAGTAACACATCTTAATAATGGTTATACATACAAGCTTTACACATTATATTCTAATTAGTTTATTTATTTTTAGTAATACTGCCTTCAGCCTTGAGAAGCTTTTTTGTTGTTCATAATCTACCTACAAAAAATACATAAAACTAATAAGTTCTTATTATTATCAGAGAAGTAGAGTGCAACAAAAATAATACTTTACTTCCAAATCTCTAATATTTTTTAACACCGCCGGCAACACACCTGCAACCGTACAGGTCTTGTGGGTGATTATGGGCGGCGCCAATCATCGCATTAATCCGGTGACGCGCTAGCTCGTTTGCCCGCTAATACATAAAAAAAAAAAAAAAACACGTTGAGGATTTGTTAGATCTAAAGCAAAGATAATATCAAAGTATTTTTGAGATTTAAGATACTCATAATTAAAATTTTCACATAAACATAAACTTCTCATTTTTGAGATTTATTTAAAAATCAACAACATAATATACATATAAGAGTCAATTTTACATTTATGATTTCAAATAAATATACAATATACAGAGAGTTACTTTCTTATTTTTATAGAAGACCATGCAAATGTTTATTCTTACTTATTAATCTATTGAACCAGAAATCAACACCCATGATAGAATAGACGATCCTGTACAAGCATAATGGCTAAGCTTTTGAACGCAACTAATAAATATGGAACTTCAAATCCCATGTAACAAATTACAACAGCATTAATACTGTTTACAGGTTCTAACTTTTACGTGCTTTGCATTGCGACTGAAGTACCTCAACAGAAGGGCTCACCTCAAACGCGTTTGAAACACAAACACGAGGATGAATCTTGAAAAAGCTGCAGTTTGACACGCGAGATCTCACTTGCTCTTATTTCCCCCATTACTTCATGCCATATTATATTCTGTCAAAAAATATTCTGTCTGGGAAAAAATTCTGACAAAATGATAAATTACGGATACTCGATATTGAATTGTAGCGACTGCATTTCTTTTAGTGGTATCTAGCCTCAATGCTTTGGATTAATATACTTAATTCTTCTCACAAGACAACTATTTTTACGGCAAAAATAGTTGTCTTGTTAGACGGAATTTCAATTAAAAGCAGATCTAAGGTTGTTTTTTTAATTACACAGAAATGAGAATTGAAATCATATTGTCCTCACATACACCCACGTTGATTCGTTTGTTTACAGAATGTGCACGGCTGCGAAATATGTTTAAACGTGAAATAAATGCTTTCGGCCCATGCTACGGCCCAGTTGGTATTTATTGTGTACGCGATCCGGAGCTTTATATCTTACAGCTGCTTGCAAAATAAAAGTATAAATAGATGATAGACAACAAAGCATTAACAAATCCCGCTTGGATGCCACAGAGCATTTTTGTGTGTCGATATTGCGACTAGGCCGTCTTCTTTACGAGCGTTTTATACACGAGTCAATAATATTATCTTGTAAATTAAAACATCTGGTCGAGTAGCCGAGTACTTACGCATCGTTTAGGGTACTGCAAGCAGCTGGAAATCATTAATTATCCGCTGAGAAAATGGGTTTCGTTATATTTATTTTGTAACACGTTGAGGATTTGTTAGATCTAAAGCAAAGATAATATCAAAGTATTTTTGAGATTTAAGATACTCCTAATTAAAATTTTCACATATGATGATTCACAAATCAGTATGTTGTGTCTAAACTGTAACGTCTTGACTTTTCTATGTTTAAATAATCATGAATTATGGTTGCTTGGATTATATGCGGTTTAAGTAGAAGAATACAAATTATGACAAGTCAGACGAGCCTATACAGAACCCGGGGATGCTATTTAATATAGCCAATTTGTGAATGTCTATTGGCAGATATTTATTTTTATAGGAAGGAAGAATGTGTTGTAACGTTGACATTAATGAGCTACAGCGATTCACGAAGTTTAATATTTTCAAATGTTACGAATATGACAGCGATGTTATAAATATTGTTCCATCAGCTGTTGGCGGCTATTTCGGAAATGATACACTTGTAGACATCATAATATAAAACATTTTCCATTTTTTATTCTAATGGAAATAAAAATTACGTACTTACCTATTATTAAAAAAAAATGATCGAATATAAAAAAGGATCAACAATCCAAAAGTATTTAAATTTTAAGTAAAAACAAAGACTACGGAGATAGTTGAGCATACTTCGACACCTAATTAGTATTAGATCAATGTTATAGAAATAAAAAATATTTTGCTCAAATATAAGTACGTATGTAGGTACATGTGTAATAGGTGCGTGGGAACCCACATGGAAACGAAAGAAGCCCACACACAGTCAAAGAAAAGTCTGTACGAGCACAAATTATTTTCAAGTTCTGTCCTCATTGATCTGAAATTTATGGTTTGATTTATATTCAACAGGAAATTCGATATTTAATGGTCAGTGCTAACTCATGTTTTAAATTTTCAGTAGATCATAAAGTCTAACGTTAAAGTTATTATCTTAAAATTTAAAGACGCGTCATTTGTCGCGTGGGCGAGTAATTAGATAGTTCGCATAACGTATTTATAATACCTACCACATCAGCACTGTATACTGAGCCGGAAGCCGTTTAAAATAGCACATAATGAAATCGAAAAAAAAATGAAAACTAAAGACTTCAAAGTCTTTTCACTCGTAGGTGTGTAAGTAAAATATTATTTATATGCAAAAAAAAAAATACTACATTTGTCATTTTGAACATCGGTACTGCACCTTATTATGAATAACTGCAGAGTATCTGAAACAAGAACACGACACGGGTAATATTGCATGATAACAATGTTAATTATTTGTACCTGTAAAAAATCATCGAGCAAAATCTATGAAAATATAATGTCATCTGAATATTTATAATAATGTCATGTCGTCGTCCATAATAAAGTCGACTAGAAAGACTTCGTCGTCGAAATTTATATAAAAATGAATTTATGACGGGAGGTTATTATTAGTCTTGTCTTCTCACCCATGTAATGCAATTCCATGAGGTAGGTATAGGTATTAGGTATATCTGGTAATTAGGTTTATTTAATACTAGCTCTGCCTCCTGAAGTCCTAAGAAAAAGCAAATATTTCTATTAAGTACCTACTTTTGTTATGTGATTCTGGCACTAAAGTTACATCATTGCCAAGATCCGTTCAGTGGTTTTTGGTGGTAGTGAACGCATAACAAAACACGTCATACATCCATTCTTTTTTAAATTCAAACCGAAAAGGATTATAACGTGCTTTCTAAATCATAATTCCCGACGTGTAGGTATAGTCTTCTAAAGGTCTTCAAACGTATCTTGAAGCGTAGTAGGTACTTTGTAGGGAGGACACTCCATCCCACTTCTTCGCTTACCAGTAAGCGTGATCGTGATTAAGCGCTTCCCTCTAGTAGGTACGTCTACAAAAAAATCTTAGATCCTCACAATAAATAAAAACTAGAAAAAAATCTACATACTCTTTTTAGACACCGTACTTACTTAACTAGTTATTTCCCTTCCATCCTATTTATTTTTATTTTACACTTCAATATATTGTAAGCAATACAATTAAAATAATATAATATAAATAAATAAATAAATAAAAAACTTTATTGACATTAAGAAATAGGTACAGCTTATATATGAAATCCATAGGCTCCTGAATTAGTTAAATACTGTGTCTCAATATAATAATATTACAATAATATCTACCTAATACTAACTTAGTTTGCTAAAAAAATTTTTGAAAAAAAAAATGTAGCTATTATGACTAGGTACCTTCCTTTTCATTTTCAACCTATGGCGAAAACAGTTTCTCCGATTTTTCCGCCTAGTGTACGTAATTACACAGACATAATATAGGAGGAAGGGTAATTAGTACTTTGATGAGAAAGATTATTGTATTTTCTAAAAGAATAGGAAAGTATAACAAATCCATTATCTTATCCACACAAAACAAACTATTTCAAATTTAAACTTTTTTTTTTTTACTCGAATAATTTTTTTTCTTGTTCTTCTTGGCAAGAAATATGGCAAGAAGGTTAGTCAATTTGACAAATTCAAATATTTTACAAATCTCCTAAGTAATATCTAAGCACTTAATACGATGAAATTTGAACTTAATAAGAATATTATTTTCCATGGTATTGCTATAAGTTTGTGTATTGGCATTGAAATAAAAATTAGTTCCTCCTCAAAAATCGGTTTCCAGAGAGAAAATCGTAATTAGAAATTGCACATCCCTAACGTCAATACTGACAGATAATGTCAATGTCAAATTCGCTGACATTTGTGTTGAGTGTTTACAATTTTAATGTTTTTATTTTGTTGTAAAGTTTTCAAATTTCAAGCTTTACGATAAACGATAAAGCTTAACTTATTTATGTGATTTACATCGCCTTACTTTGAACGTTGTACTGTTGTTATCAATGTATAAATAAGTTAAAATTAAACAATATTCTTACTTCGGCACTATTTCAGTAAAAACTTGGTTTAGAATTATTAATTTGGTAATTGTATGTATAAATACAAATGGAAAACTACATCGTTATTTCATTCGTTGGCGAAGGTTCTTTTGGAAGAGTATTTAAAGCAAAGCACAAAGAAACTGATGTTGTATTAGCTTTAAAAGTTATAAGAAAGGTTCGTATATGATCATATTTAGTTGAGTTAAAACTTTTTAATAATAAAAATAGAATATTGCATTGCTTTATTAATTAAATTATTATAATGCTATTGAGCATCGTACTTAACAATAATATGTATATTCATATCGCTTTCAGAAAGGGAGATCGTCTAAAGACCTAAAAAACTTGAGACAAGAATGTGACATCCAACGGCAGCTGAATCACCCAAATATAATTCGGATGATTGATAGTTTTGATACAGAATCAGAACTAGTTGTTGTCACAGAATATGCTGAGAAAGAATTACATAGTATTCTTGCGAAGGAGGGCTGCTTGAATGAAGAGCAGGTCAAGAAGATAACATGGGATTTAGTTTCAGCATTGTACTATTTACATTCTCACAGAGTTCTTCACAGGTAATTTGAATAACCTATTATCTTATTTTAGGAAATAAAGAACTAAATTTTATTTGTTAAGTTAACTAAAGTTAATTTAACATGAATTCTAAGTTTTTCAAAGAAATTATACCTAGTTTCCCATGTACACTAATTAATAAAATAAAGAAATTCAGTATTTTCTTTTTACAAATTTTACTTAATGTATCATCAATTCAAAGTCCTAAAACAATACTTTCTATGACAATACTACAACAAATTAGCTTTAGTCCAAATTGTATAAGTTGTATATTACTTTACAGAGATCTCAAGCCACAAAATGTGCTATTAGATAGCACAGGACGGGCAAAGTTGTGTGACTTTGGGTTAGCTCGAATAATGACAAATGCAACTCATATACTAACATCCATCAAGGGAACTCCACTGTATATGGCTCCCGAGTTGATTGATGAGAAGCCGTATGACCATCAGGTATTTAGATTAGATTCAATAACTTATATTCTAATCATTGAAAAACAAAACAGTTGCTACTTAAGCAGTATCATATCTAAAATATATTTCCTTTGATTCATTATTGATTGAATTGCAAACACATACATTTTTTTTAAATATACATTATTTAAAATGTATTTATTATTATTTTTATATTTGATTGGTGACAGAATGTACCTAATTGTACGGTATCATCCCTTAACAGTATTATTTATGATATTTTTCATATAATTTCAGGCTGATCTCTGGTCTCTAGGTTGTATAGTGTATGAGTTGATGGCGGGGCAACCTCCATTTTGTACAATGTCCATATGGCAGTTAGTCAGAATGATTAGACATAAACCTGTACAGTGGCCCAGTTTTATAAGTGCAGAGGCTCGGTCATTCCTTCAGGTAAATTTTTTCGTTTAACTACACTAATATCATGAAGATAAAACATTAAAGATGAAACTAGTTGTTATTTTAATTTAATGAGAATTAAAGAAATTGTACTCACCTATATTTTTAAGACCTAACATAAAATTAAGATTTATAAAGAGATACTAAATGTACTACAATTTTTGAAACATATTTTCAGGGTTTATTGCACAAGGATCCAGTTAAAAGAATGAGCTGGCCAGAAATTTTAGAACACCCATTTGTCTGCGGCCATATTCTTATTCTACCTGAAGATATTCAGAGTGATTCCCCTTTCACAAAACCACTATCTTATAGCCAACAAGAAGCTAAGTTCTTACAGACTGAAAAAATGAGTAAAAATTCCAAGTATGTGTATTATGACCTAATTCCAACTGTAGTTTTTTTGTTTTACTATAATATTGAAATAACTCTGTTATATGCTCATATTTTTTAATAATTAAGTAATATCCTAGCTATAAAGGTACTTACCAATATCTTTTTATTTACAAGGGCCAAAATGGAGGCAAATACTAAACCTCAGGGTCGCGAACATGATTTGAGAAACATTCATGGTGTTATGCAAGCAATGGAGTGTGTTCCTATGTCTGATGACGACAGTGTTCGAGCAACTAGTGCTTTTAGTGTTAGAGATAGTCTTAAAACAGATGATGAAGACCAGTCGCAACCCATAACGGCTGCAAACGCGAAATTACTTAGACACGAATTCAATGTAATGAATAACTCAAACCTAGTTGTATGTAACCTCGAAAAGAACATGGCTCAATTAATGGCAGCCAATAAACAAGAGTTGAAAATGCAAAAGATTGACGAAGAAAAACATGACAAGGAAATTGTTAAAGAAACAGAAGAAAAAATATTGCAAGTGGATAAACAAGATGTTGAAGATGTTAAACAAAAGAAAGCTGGTAGTACGGCTTCACAAAGCTTGGAGAATCCTAAAAGTGCGGTCAAATGTAATGACGAAGTTAGTGCTGGACTTAGTAAAAGTGTTCCTCCGTCATATAAACAGAAGTTATTACAATTCTCTAAAGATAAACTAAGATTTGGTAGTGGTGGTAATAGATTGACTAGAAGTATAAAAAGATCATTTCACTTCAGTAGAAGTATTGATAAAAATAAAACTGAGGCCCAAAGATGTACAAGTGAACCGGCCATTGAAACAATAAGTAAAGAAGAAACAGACAATATTAAATATGGGAAGGAAGATAAAGATGAAGATACGGAAAAGATTGAAGTTATCGAAGAAACTGTTGATGAGAAGGAAATTGCTAATAATGATATTTGTTTGGTAGAGGAGAAAGAAGAAGGTATTTGATTTATATAAGTATTTGCTTAAAAATATTACTCAGATTTTGGTGCTTCTTAAATGAAGTAAAAATGTAAACTTGATTTTCAATAGTAAATAAGCAAAGATAGCATTGCAGAAAATCGGATTTACATGAATGCTTATTTTGTTTCAGTAAAAGAACCGTCATCTATAGAATTGGAGGAATGGGAAGCATTCTTGAATTCCAATATAACAGAAGTCATGGAGGGTGATGTTGAATCTCTGACGCAATTAAACATGGTAAGCCTAAATCATATTAAAGGTAAAATTACGATTAATTTCAGCTTAAAATTAATCCAGAGTAAATTCGTTTATAATAGAATCATTACATCATCACCTAAAACATTTACAGAAGCAATAATTGTTTTATTTCTTCACTTTGTTAAGATAATATTATGTTTCAACGAGTTTACGAAACAATATTGACCAAATAGGCTTGTCACTAATTGCATAATGTACTCAGCCAAATTAAATTTGACAATGGCCAAAGTTTGGTTAAAGATTAGGTTGTGTATTCAGGCGTTAAATTTGAAATATAGTAAAAAATGTTCTTGACACACTTGTGCTATTATCATGCACATTCAAAATCATAATTTTGCAGTTTCGTGCAGTAATTTTGATGATTATAGTTCCCGTTCCCGTGGGATTTCCGGGATAAAACCTAGCCTATGTTGCTCAGTGAAGATGCAGCTTTCTAATGGTGAAATAATTTTTGAAATCGGTCCAGTAGTTTATGCGTGAAAACCATACATACATAATTACAAATCTATACTAATACATATTACTCTTTATAATATTAGTATAGATATCTAGTTAAAAATACTATAAAAAATATAAATAAAGATCATACTTAATTTTATGTTACACACATACTCTCATATATATGTACATACATACTCTCACTCACTCACCACAGTCTACACTGTCTACACAACATACTTACACCTACACTCATCACAAGTCTTTTGCTTATTATTTTAACATATCTTTTCCTCTTCTTTTCTTCTTATAATAATTATAAACTGTAGTTAATTGTAACTTTGCTCAATTTTCTTTGTCACACGTACTGTGTTTTATAATTCTATGAGTGGATATTTTTAATTGGCGTATTTGATTTATTATTATGTAATTATTGTAAGAAAGTAAAATATTCTTAAAGATTTTAAATTCAACCTAGGAAGGTTTTATTCCTTACAAAATGACTTTATATGTCTACTTTCAACAATAAAATAATAATCGACTCAAAATAATTATTAACACAACTAAGCACAACCAAAACGACCGTTACGTCTGAGAGCCCCACGGAAAGTGTCAAATCCGCTGTTCAACTCATTTTTATAACCACCCCCTCGGTTTGGGTTGCCAGTTGGGAATTAATTTATAACAATATATTATTTCGTATTAGGTGAGTATGGTGGTAGGTGTGGTCGGTAGTGCCGCTCGTGGGGCCAAGGGTGCGCGCGTGTGCGGCGCCGTCGCGGCGCTGTTAGCTCTGCCTTCGCTGTCTCACTCACTACCGAGACACACGCTGCTTAATATACAGGATGTGAGTGATTTTTGACATAATATTTTTTTATAAAATGATAAATGTTCCTGTTAAAAGTAGAAATACGAAGGAAGTAGACTAGTTTAGTTTTTTAGCCCAAAGTATGCGATGCTAACTCGAACTCAAAAGATGAACAATTGTTAATGTTTTTCAATTTGTTTAAAATGCAAACGATTTACATTAAAAATATTACATAATTGTTACCAGGTTTACCTAGAAGCAAAAGTCGTATACAACTTTATTGCGGCTATAAATACTCTCATGAAGGATACAAAGGATACAGATGACGGTGCTGAGGAAAGGTATACTATATTCTAAATTTATATTATAACGATAACAACTTAATAGTCTGTTTGTTTGTAACAATTTAACTAATAAAAATTATTGTTTTTTGTATAAGATTGCGTGGTGTAAGTCGCATGTTAGAAGTATGTGCGTGGCTGTGCGCCCGCTCGTGCCGAGCTGTGCGACAGCTCGCTACGTCGCTGGCGACGCACCACGCGCATACTGTGTTCACAAGGCTGCTGAATATGTGTGAGTAGCATTATAGTTTTTTAATTTATGTATGATAAATTACTGTTTTTTTATAGAAAGACTAGATTTTCGCTCACGCCTTGCTCACGAATTAAAAAAAAAATATTTGTAAAACTTGCTATCCAGTCACGACACGCGAGCTTTCGTGTGTATTTCACTTTATCGTGTTAAAGCAATATTTCCATCATATATTTCTAATCTTCCATTCTCGCTAGAAAGCTGTCGAAATTTTTTGAACACCCTTAATAGCTGAGGTTTTTATTTTTATTTGACTTTTGCTTCTTTGCAAGATTATAAATTTAGCTATTGTTGCAGATACAAAAACGCCGCGAATAGTGCTAAACATCGTTGGTCTTCTAATCACAATACTCCAGGATCTGCCCGAGCACGCTGACGTCATAGAGCGCATTCTGTTCGACGAAAAAACGTTTCGGTTCCTGAAACTTCTAGAACAACCGAGCGACGCTCTTAGAATGAGAGTGTGCATTCTAATAAGTTTGCTTTGCACGTACTCTTGTACTGCTTTCTCTGCGGCCATGGAAAATGTATGGAGTAAGAAGGACAGTGATATGTTGGAAGCGTTGCATACGCATTGTAATGTCACCTTGAATAGGGCAGCTAGGTTGGCCAGTAAGGAGCTTGGTAGCATGCCGTTTTATGTCAATTAAATATAATATAATTTGATATAAGTATTAATCAATAGTGGGGTCTTCCACTCTACGTTTTTAGGGTGATTATGATCACCATGATTTTTTTCATAGTTTTCGTAATACAATGCAGATTTTTGGATTTGTTTCATCCCGATATGTATTTAGGAATAGGAGTGAGAGTAGTTTGAGTGAGAATGTCGAATTTCGAACAACGACCAATCCTAGTAAGCTAGTAATAAATAGTGATTTTTCTCATAAAGCTCGTTTAGAAATTGATATGTTTTATAACGTAATCTTGATACTTGACAATGTGCCTAGTGCGTGTTACAAAAAGAAAACAATACTTAAGCCATATAAAATAGTAATGATCTGTGATATCAGAATGTGACATGTTAAATTTTAAAATCACACAAAAATATAATATAGAGCTGTAGGTACTTCTAAAAGATCACAGATTCCCGAAACTTTTAGAGAATTGATGATAAAAATCAATGATTTAGATCGTAATGTCGTAGTTATTGCAAATTTTTGTCTTCCGCCTTTTAGTATAAGCAATTTTTCAAAACACTGATATATTTGTGTTACTTAGTTTTCAAAGGCGATAAACTTTTATGTTTTATTTTTGGTACCAGTTTTTAGATCTTGGCGATTCTCTGTTGATTATTGTGTTTGATTATAGTGTTAGTTATTCATTTAAATAATCTCTCGTCTCTATGTGTGTGAGGCATTCTCTCATATTATATTGTATTTACGCGTATGTGGTTAATGCGTATAAATCTGACACGCCTGTAGATTTAGTTTTGGAAATTATACATTGGATAAATTGCTATTCCTGATGAGCAGGCGATTTACGAATAATTTGTGTATGACTGAAATTGTGTATGTATTCGCGTTCTGCAAATGATGTATTCGCGAAAGTTCTTTATAAGAAGAAAAACGTTTCACTGACTTAAAGCAATAATTTAGCAAAAACAATAAGATTAATGATAGAATATAATGCTCCTATACTTTTTATATTTTCATACTTATATGATGTACCTACTTATAAAATTGAACTTGCTATGCATATGGTGCGTTTAGCTATTCAGTTTAATCATCCATTCAGAAACGTTGCCTTTTAAGATCTTGGCATCTTAAATGGCACCTTTCAATCATCGCCTTAAATGTATTTCAAATATCCGCTTGACGTCGAACAAATGAGTTTTGTTTAATATTCTCTGCGCCTAGTTAAACGTGGTTTAACTAAGCGCCAATTTAACAAAATGAAACACCATTTATAATATAACTAGCTTTCCACCCGCGGTTTCGCCCGCGTTTTCAAAGAAAAACCCGCATAGTTTCCGTTTCCGTGGGATTTCCGATTACCCTATGTGTTAATCCAAGTTACCCTCTATATGTGTGCTAAATTTCATTGTAATCGGTGCAGTAGTATTTGCGTGAAAGAGTAACAAACACACACATCGTCATAAATTTTTAATATTAGTAGGATAGGATAGGATATTTTAATTGTTTATAGAAGAACAACGAATCGATAGCTTATAAATATTTGTAAACAAGATTAGAGTTGTCAAAGCGATATTAAAATTTTCACAGCTATTTGAATTTATCAAGTGTTGCGAATTGTAATTGAATTCGATCAAGAAGCAATAATTGAATTTAATTTTATACTTTTATAAGCTTATTTAGTGCCATATTGTTATGAAATAAAAAGTTGTATACAAAATGTTTTGTGTTTTTATTTCATCTTTTATTTCTGATCGTTTGATCGATGTATCTGAAATAAAATCTGCATGAAAAAAATAACATAACCACCTAAATACTTATAGGTTTATATATCAGTATATTTATTACTCATTCCTTATATTCTGGTTATTATCTGCAAACAACTGCATTGTCTCAGTACGGCGTAATTGATCTGTGGCCCGCCGCAAGTGCCAATATAATTTTCTTTGACACGAGCGTGTGATTTTCCTCAATGGGTCGTAAACACGCTCGGCATAAT